>NNCF01127613.1:166402-199538 GCA_002313205.1 Laupala kohalensis | reverse complement strand
GAGATACACACTGCTAGACAGAAATCATTGCCACAAAGTGGATTCTGCAGTGAATGTAACTGGTGCAGTTTATGCCCTCGGCTCCCAATGGCTTTGCGTGCAGCAGCGACTGTTGTGCATCCTCCCGCAGGAAGCGATCATGCGAAGGTGTTTCACGTCGTTTCCATGTCCTCGTACGATCCAGGACGCGATTTCATTACAAGTCATCTTCTGCTCACCGACGCATTTGGTACACGAAAGTATGGATTACGTCATTCGTCTTTCTCTTTTCTCGAATTTCATGTACATTATTAATTTACATTTAGGTGATTATTGTCAAAAATCTGTTACAAACTGCGTACGACTACGTGAAGAACAAACTAATTTACTCTCCAGAAGTAAGGGACCATCGCGCCAATTCTGATCAAGTGTCCAAAAGCGTATTTGTAATTTTTGTATCAAGGAAAAATCATGGCATGCGCCCTCCAAATTACGAATAAAAACATTTAGCTACTCTTTAAAACAAATTTATATGTAAAAGAATAGCAAACATTTCTTGAATTTGATGTCGGTTATGTTAAATATAAATGCAAGACATGGCTGATGGTCCCCACAACTCAAATATTGAATTGGATGGATTTAGTACGAGTTGTTCTTTTTAAGTTAGTAATTTTAATATACTTCCTTACAATGAGTTCGGTGAAATGTTGTCTGAATAACATATTTTTTAATGAAAGAAAAAAGTGAAATGCTACGAATGTCTACGAAAGAGTTCGCTGTCGTTTTCGGTTCCTAACCGTTTTTGTTTCGATGTGAGGAAAGGAGACATCACGGAGTTTTTGAAGGCGATTTTGTGACTCGAGATACTCTATGGTCCCTACTTATGTGATTGACTGGCAAATTGAAGAATTTCAAGTCCCTTTATCGACCCTGTTGTCTTCTGGAGTACCAATTTCTTTGACGCATGGTCTTGACAGGATGGTCTTGAGAGAGGAGTTGCTAATCTCACTCTTCAATAAAGAGGATAACTGTATTCAGATACTCTGTGGCTGTTTGTCTCAAGAGAGGAAATACACATTATGGGTATTTCTTCATTTAAATGGAATATGTTCATTCGAGGGTGGCATTAAGTCAAGGGTTTGTTTAAAATGTCAAAGGAATAAAAGAGCTAATCTCTTTAAGGCTACCGNAAGCTACCAGAATTACACGACGAAACTTTTTCAAGAGATCGTCATAAATTGTATTTCTCTACTAACTTTTTACGACACAGTGAAAACGGATGAAAGGCAGTACAACCATAGCTTATGACAGTCTCTCTTTCTTTGTCCGAAAACCTGTGGGAAACATCTCGAGATGTGACTGGACAACTGTGATGTGGATATTCTATGGAATATTGGGGTGGTTGTAAGCTTATATGAAACTGGGGGTAGTAGTTTCTCGTGACCTTCCACGGATACATAAGCCTACATAGCACAATTACCTAAAACTGGTATTAATTAGAAGTTAAAAATTTGTTTTGGTTGTATATTAATTACATTAAGACTACAAAACATATTGAGGTGCTATTCAAAAAAATTAATATGTATTTGAGTAATAAAAGTTCAGTAATTTTTCCCCCCCAAATTTTGTAGTACTTTCTATGCCTAAACGCAAGAGTAAATCCAAAATATTATGTCCAAAATATATACAATCAGTTTTTAAAAAACATTCTTTTTTATGTAATCCGCGGAACGAATACCATGTGGAAAATCGATCCCATCACAATTACTTGCGCGCAGCAAGGAAGATATTGTACGAGAACTTTAGAGTAACAGAAGACATAAAAAGTAGCGATAAATAAACTTCGCTCTCTCCATCATTGACAGAGTATCTCCGATGCTGTAAAGCAGATATAAAAATACATCGAAGCTATTTGTTGGATTTGATAGCGGCGGGAAATCCCTCCGCCGTGTCCCGCTCCTCAGTCATAAATGACAAATCTGACACGAAAAGCCGTATTCCACAAGGTCAGAAAACACATCACAAGATGACGTAATTGACATTAACAACGACGTCACGGGGAGAAAACACGACACGTGGCAGTCGGGAGGTGCCACGTGGCACCGCACTGTGCTGCCAACCCGGCGCTGCAGCCGTCACAGTAGCCAATCAGGAGGCTGGAAAGCTGCCGAAGGGCTGAAGGGTATGCGGTTCCCGAACGGAGAGGGTCGCGCGTCGAACCTCCCGCCGCCGTCGATTACACGTCTCAAGAGACTGAGCAAAGGGCTCAGAGGTGTCAAGGGGTGAGTCAGAGTATATGCGTTATAAGCACTATGTCAAGCGTTGGATGCACACTCTCTAATTACGCTTCATTACAATTGCGTCTGGTCCAATAAAGCATTTATCGAAAGGAATGTAATGTTTTTCCTTTTTCCATTTTTTATATCATACGGTTAGTTATTAAGAATTACGAGTAGATATATATTAAGTGTGATAACAATGAATTTATTGTCAAAAAAGCACTTACAACCTACGTATGACCACGTGGGAGACTAACAAATTTACTTTCCTGAAGCAAGCAAGGGAAAATTTTAACAATTTCCATCTAAGGTCCCCATGCGATGGCGGATTTAATATTTCAGCAAACTCATAAAAAATAACTTGCTCTGTGTTATATCAACAGGATACAAAAAAAATGTGTTTAATGAGTCCGTCGCCCCTAGGCAAGAGTCTAGAAATCCTGTGCATAAAATCCGCCTCTGATCACAATAAAACAGGTGAAAATCCCGAGCTAGTATGAGATAATTTCATTAACTTTTTTCAATTATTTTATTAACATAATTTATCAAGATTGTAATAGTTCTTTTAAATAATCTTAAGTGTTTTTATATTGTATATAATTGTTGCTTATGTTTCTTAATCTTTTTATACGTTGCACACTTTGATCTGAGGTGATGGGAATGGTGTAAGGATCCTTCCTTTCACTTTCCTGACCTTCCTTGGTCACCTCTTGTTCTTTCCGATCCCGACGCTACGGTATCTTTCACTTTCCTCTTTCTTCTTCTTCTTCTTTTTTTTTAAATGAAGACTTGAGATATGTTGGGATTTGAGTTTTGAGTTGTAATTCAGGAGGGTTTTTAGTGGGTATGGTTGAGTCATTCGGCTAGTCCCACACACGGCGAGAGTCATGTTGGCTCTCCTTAGTGCATAAATGCATTTTCCCTATCTGTACAAGTTTTTAGGGCTCTAATGACCTCGATGTCGACGAGCCGTAAAGTCCCACAAAAAAAAGTTGATGGGAATGCTTCCTTGCCTCCAGAAATTAATTAGCTTATTTACTTCAACGTGGCCCCCAAAGCTATGTTTAATCGTTTTTCTGCACATCAGAAGAAAAAAATACTCCAAATTGTATAAATTTACAAACTTTATTAATTTTTGTTAATGTTTATTACGTACAGTTATTTACTTTTGTCTTGTAACTATAAATTAAAGGTCAATGTCTATTAACATAATGAAGACTTGAACATATGTCAAAACGTTGTTAGAAATAATAAAAAAATTGTCTATGAAAAAGATCAGAAAATAGTGAAAGAGTGCACGTGAATGTGAAATATAAAAAAATTGGGCCAACAGTGCACGTTTCAAGATTTCAGAAATACTTCATTAGAATGACATTAAAGAATCTTCTACATTTTTGTGAAATGTGCTCTTATCATGAAATGTAAAAACTAATAAAATTTCTATGTAGACTCAAGAGAAACTGATTCAAGCGTTTTTCCATAATCTCAGCTTAGCTCTTATCTAAATCATATTTGAACTAGAATCTTATCTAAATAAATTTATTATCTAAAAAGCAGTACAAACTGCGTATGACCACGTGGAGGACAATAAACTAATTTACTCTCCGGAAGCAAGCAAGGGACCATCCCATCAATTCCGATCAATGGCCTTAAGAGACAGACGGATTCAAAAATTTCAGCAAAAATTCCTAGATAAGATAAAAAGTTAGCTACGAGTTATAATACTAATATAATGTCAATATGTTTGTAATTTAACACAAAAAAAATATTTTACACGTAAAATTTTTTATCGAACTGTAGATTATTCCGAGTACAGTGTTTAAAAATCATAAGAATTGAAATAACACTAAATTCACGATTTATTGTCACAATAAACACGCCCCTAGACAAAACCTACAGAACCTGTATAAGAAATTCGCCTGTACCCGAAGGAAAACCGGAGCAAAACCCGGACTAGGATATCTCAACAGGCGTACTTGGTATATCAGAAATTGTTTTCCGGTATAACTCACTAAAAGTAGATCAACCACATCCGTAAAAATATCACTTTCAAATATGAAACATAAGGAAACAATGTATTAACACGTTTTATCTCAGCAGAAGTAGCTATATGCAGAAGATTATGGAACAATTATTCACTAAATAGTTCGATAGATGCACCACCGACATCTGTAATAAAATATTTGAACACACATCTTCAATGATTATTTTGACCTTGTGCGATAAAACAATTTTTTGCATACACATTAATTATGCAGTATTCCATATCACTGTTTTCCTCAATTTCATTTTAAAGAGGTTTAAATTTCAACATTTTAAATGTATAACAAAAGAGGCAATGGCAGAAATTAATAACTTCTAAATATTTATCAGTATTCCTATGCAATATAAAATATACTTTTCAATGCAAAACTAAAATTTAAAATCAGACTACCAATTATATTATTAATCCGTTGTTACATCGCGAAGGTTTTTTCTGGTATTGTACAAAATTCGGAGAGAAAAGTAAATGATTAATTTCTTCATTATCTTCATCCCAGATATGATTTGCATTAGACAGGGTTGTTTTATCCGAGGACAGTTTCCTACATAAAAGAGATTTGTGAGTACATCCCAACGGAAATCTACTAACATAAACGTAATATCCCATAATCTTACAAAGCGTACAAATGTTAGCTCTGCGGCCTCATTTGTAGACGCATGTGTAGTTCGAGTTCCATAGCTCTAGAGAACCCTAAAAGATCCATTAGCTAATAACCACACAGCAGCCAGTGGTTGTAAACATTGGATATGACACGCTATTCTCTTGGGGTAAGTCCCCGGTTCGACGACCGACTCCAATTACGAGCCCCATGAGATTCAGGAACCTCCCATGTTCACGCAAATGAATTACGGAAATCTTCCCTTCACCCTGTGAATATCACGGCGATGTGCACGAATGCATTACTTCACATGATTACTTACGAAATATCTCATTTCATACATTTCAGAAGCGATCCCCTTTTTACTTTTACGAGTGCCCAGACAAAATACAGGAATCCCGGGGCGACACCGAGAAAAAACTCAAATGGAAACTACAATTTCCCCTTAGTGAAATGTATAGCTGGAAGTAACAAAAACAAATATAAAAATAGGGACCAACTTAACTATATGGTCCAACGCCGTAGAGAAATATCCAGGTGAGATATCGAAAAACGGCTTTTTTTGCCATGATTCTGGAAGGGACTTTGTTCTCGGAAATTACAAATTGAATCATTTTATGTAAAAAAAAATCCCTTTTTCGATGGCAAATTTAACATTATCGTCCTATCCTAACCTTATTCTTCGTATATCCTTCCGCGAGTGCTGCTACCTCCACCATCGCCTCCATCTTCACACTTACAACAGATTTTCTTAAAACGGAATCGCCGGGTCTAACAAACCTAACATCGCCGACTGTGACCGAACAATTGTTTATAATTGTTCATGGCTCGCTGTCGCGAGTCATATTATAATTATTATACCCTAACATACTAACATAAACGGTGGCTGAGAGAAGAAAATAGTGCGGAACAATATTTCTTTATAACTGTCGTAAATATGAAAAGCGAAGAATACGGCTTATATTTTCGGAACCGCAATAATATTTGTAGTATTATGACATAAATTATGTTTTCGAACTCTTGTGAGACCATATTCTTAAGTTTGGCCAAAAAAAGAAACAGTTGCCGCTACACGAATAGACAATTCATTTCAATTAATCTGACGCCCTTATATCTTCCATTACAACTTTTAAGAATAGAATGCGATTTATTGAGATGGCTTCTTACTTTCCATGAGCTATGAGTAATGCACTCAGAAACTTCACTTCAATGTTACTTCAAGCATCGTGTTAAAAACACCCTAAAATCTCGTAAAACTACACGTATTTTTTTATTATTTCTCCCTCTCGTTCATTAAAGTTCTAAAAGTATTCTAGTTTAACTCTCAAATTTGGTTACATTCTATCGTTTTCTTCGGGATTCGTCGACGAAACAAGATCGATCGCACCCATTCATTCACAGAAATTGTACATTAAACAACGCAAAAATGTTAGAATAGATTCTCTTGGAGCCAATACGTAAAGATCTCAAGATATCTCGATTTTTTTTCCCGCGCGATTGAAATACTTTCCCTATAAATGCATGTATAATTGTAAAAGTGAAAAAAATATATTTGCAAAGTTTGTGGATCCTTCCACCTCCCACAAACAAAATGTTAGCTCAACTATACAGAATCCGATCAACACTGCCACCTCACAACCCAGAATACAACGTTACCGTACCGCAGGTGTCACTGGAATTACACCGTTGGTAGAACTGGTCCGCCCCGAGCGAGCAGAAACAAAGACAAAGCGACGTCCGCAATCGCGCTTATCGCCACCCAAGCGGATTTGCGGGCGACTCGCGCGCTGTAGCATTGCGCGACCGGGAAGAGGGTGGTACTCAGACACTGACTGCACGCACAAAGGCGGCCTTGCGTCACGTACACACATCGTCGCTCTTTGGGGAAGAAGGTCACGTGGATCAACGACCGTCATCCTCTTAATGGGCCATTGTAACGGAGAAACTGGGAACGATTCTGACGAAGCTACGCACAGTCGTAATACTATGGTCGTAATGCTATCTCGGGATTGATATGTATCAGCGAAATGGTAAAAGAAAACGCGCGCACATGTGTCTCCACAGATAATTTCGCAAAAGCAGTGTTTTAAAACTTGTTTAGTAATAATATCTACCCTCATTTTAGACAAATTTCAACGAGGTGGAAAAGACATTTCCATGGACATCTTTCTTGCGCGACGTCTCCAGACCTGGTCCTGGTGCTAGAAGACCAAGATAGTTCTTTCATACCTAAGATTCTTATGGAACGAGTGTGTTTTATATTAATTTAATCTTTACGTTTGTTACATTCATTTTTAATCAATGTCTTGTTGGCTTTGGTATTGAACACTACTCATAATGCCTATAAAATGTTTTTACATGTGTGTTTTGAAGTGGATAAAACCAACCAATTGGATTTACATTAGTTTATTTACATTAATTCATAAGAAAATGATGGCTTTCGTTTCCGTGGGTTTTCCATTTTGCCAATTGTTTCTGGACAGATTATGAACGGATCCCGAAGTATCATTGTATTTATTATGCTTTTGCTTGTTTAACATTGTCTATAGAGGACTGTCTTTAAACCAAATATATTCTATATGATTGGTATTTATTTTAAAAAAGGTTAATTTGCATGAAACTGTTATGAAGAGACTGTATACTAATTTGAATTTGTATCTGGAAACATATTTCAAGACGGTATGACAATTAATATATATATATATATATATATATATATATATATATATATATATATATATATATATATATATATAGAGAGAGAGAGAGAGAGAGAGACGAAGTAAAAGTATTGGATGATGAAGCAACTCGCACATTTACATAGTTTCCAGTAGCTGTTGAAAAGATGAACGAGACAAAAAGTTATTCCTTCCAAACGTTTTCTCACATTCATTCACGAAGTTTCGTTTCTAATGTTTACCGACATAATTAATTTGGATTACATTTTTAATGCAATTATTTGCTTACATGAGTCAGTCTCCATAAATAATGCATTGAGGGTCCCATTTCATATTCTAGCTGCAATAATTAATTCGAGAGGTTGTGAAACTTCGTCGCAACAATCCATCTTACAATAATATTTGAAGGATAAACAAGTTTGGTACATACAAGTTAACTTTCGTGGTTGAATTAATTTTCATTTATCATGAGTTACTGTTGGTCTTGGGCGTTTTGCTTACTTATAAGTATCTTGTAATATACGATATTACTCGTTCCTTGCAATATACCATATTACTAATCATCATACGTATGAATAATGTGAATGTTTATAATATATAACGGCTGAACTAAATTTCACCTTCAACGCATCTATCAAAAATCGTCTCCAATGCACCTATCCTCATATGATATTTCCATATTTGGTGAAATGGAAACCATTTATTGAAAATCTTTTATTGAAGTGGAACAATTCTTATTCTTAAAACCAAACTCTTTTGAGCTACATCGTCCCTGACAAGTGGCCCGGGAAACAATCCGATCGCTTTCTCTGGGACAGGAATGGACTTAAGTTACTTATGATTTTTTAAACACTATACTCAGAATAATCTATAGTTCGATAATAACTTGTGCATGTAAATTTACAAACATATTTGCGTTAAATTACAAACATATTGACATTATATATGTATTATAACTCGCAGCTAACTTTTTATCTTATCTAGAAACTTTTGCTGAAATTTTTGAATCCGCCTCTGCCTTAGGGCCCTTGATCGGAATTGATGGGATGGTCCTTTGCTTGCTTCCGGAGAATAAATTAGTTTATTGTCCTCCACGTGGTCATACGCAGTTTGTACTGCTTTTTTGACAATAAATTTATTATTAAATTTATTATTATTATTCCAAGACGTTTAGCGTTCGGGAACTTGTTTCCTAATATTTAACGTGGTGAATAATGTTTTATATTCAGGGCGAGGATAGATAGGCACTAAAAATCGAAAAATGAGCATTAAATATTTCAAAATACGCGCTAAGGATTTTCAAAATATGTACTAAAAATCCAAAGAAATGCTCAAAAAAATTAGAAATGCTCAGAAAAACGATTCACTAAAAAAACAATACTTATATATTATGTACAAAATGTAAGTGTAATTTGGTTTCGATGAATAATACAACTGAACTCGTTCATACACTATGTGCCATATCTCAATAATAAACAAGTAAATTTTAAATTATTACAGTACTTTAACCTAATAATTACTGAGTACATTCAAAAGTTTCTAAAAATATGTATTAACATGCTAATTAAAATCTTCAGAAATATGCATTTACTTGCACTATTCTATTAAATACAAATGGTATATTAAATAAAATGCTGGAAATCTATTCCTCAAAGTCATAGGAAAAAAATATGCAAAACATGGAAAAACCGAACTCTGCTCTTAAATAACTAGCTGAGATCCCGTGACTTCACTGGAGTCAGGTTTTGATAAATATTCTAGAGTCCCAATTGATTCAATCCCGTTAAAAATGCTTGATCTGTTCAATTGACAAAAGAAATCTGAACCAAAGCAAGCATAAAAAACGAAATACAGAACTTGAACACAGAAACACGCTGTCCAACAATAAATAACAATGCGTGCTCGTTGAATACCAGACAAATGAAGAAACACAGTTGGTAATATTTAAACTTGTTTGTCTGGGACAAACCGCGTCTCAGTAGACATAACTACGAACGCTTCGACCATCTTGTTGTGATCTTTTTTTCAGGGCAATATCAGTGTCGCACAGACCTAAGTCGCTGTCGTACTCCAACTTAGGTTTGTACGACTCTGACATTGCCCTGAGAAAGGCCACAGGAAGATGGCCGAAGAGTTGGTAGTTATGTCTACTGAGACAAACAAGTCATACTCAAAGTCACGACATTTTGTCTAAAATTATTCAATATGACTGCCTTACACAAATTGCCAACTTCTACGACACAAATCCTCGAAACTCACTCGCGCGCAGGTAGCGGTTCACTATGTCATTCTCATCAGCAGACAATGTGAGGTTAAAGCTTCTCGCAACATCTTTTGCTTACGAATCATGAAGTAAAAACCGAAGTAATTCGAGTAAACCGCATTCAATAGAATGGACACTATTAAAGAAGAAATAAGAAACCTTACTACTCAAACTCATGTCTCAAGTTTCACTG
This sequence comes from Laupala kohalensis, assembly GCA_002313205.1. Taxonomy (NCBI): domain Eukaryota; kingdom Metazoa; phylum Arthropoda; class Insecta; order Orthoptera; family Trigonidiidae; genus Laupala; species Laupala kohalensis. The sequence continues at coordinate 189,504 of NNCF01127613.1, read as the reverse complement.
ATATTTCAACTTGATATGATAACTTCCGGAAAATTTCAGGGAAATCGTGCTAGAAAATTTTCAGGAAAAGTGTGGTCAGTAACATAAACATAAAAGTAATATCCAAAAAATGCCAATAGTAGTCACAAAAGCGACTATTTGGTGTTAATAAATACAAGTTAATAACACAACAAATATAGATATTAGGTAATATTCGTTCCACACGCTCGATGCAGAAAGTACAGAATAGCGTCACAACGGCAAGTGAATTGAATTGGTTTTTGAGAATGGTTTAAGTCCGAATGCCTTGCCAAGAGAACGCGAGGTACCCTTATCATTACCATGATGGTGATGTAAATGTGTTGGCTACATTGAGTACAGGTTCTATACTAACATCAAGCCAGTTAGACTGACAATAAATAATATATTGTAATATAATAAATAATATATAAACATAAATAATTTATTGTCAAGAGAACTGTTACAAACTGCGTATGACCACATTGAGGACAATAAAGTAATTTAATTCGAATAATATACAATAAACTAATAAAAACTGCGTTTCACGTTTTTTAAAACTTGAATTTCACGAGACAAAGTAAGATGGCTTTGAGTATAGTATTGACCACGGCCGTGGTAGTCTACGTTTATACAGTTGGTAATAAGTTCGCCGAGAATGTAGACTACGATAATTGAATTCTATTCTCATAACCGTTGTAAAATAAAGCTTACATTTCCATACCGAAGCACAGCAACCATGTGTATTGTTCGTTCGTTTCTGGATGCTAACAGTTGTAAGTTCATCCGTTGGAAAATTCGTATTTCCCTTTCATGTTGTAGTATGACACTCATTTCAAATCATTCGTTTCACGGAGAGAAATTTGATTTTAGCTCTTTCGTCTACACCCCACTGCGACACTTGTTCTACTTATGAGTCCACTTCTATCCATTGCTTTAAAAGTCTTGTACTTCCGAGTCATAACATGTTGAACAATCGAGGAAATTAAGCTAGTGTTGTAATGTCACTGGCATGAGAATCATATATAGACCAAAACAATTTTCACTGCGGTTTATACTGAATTTTAAGGTAATTTTAAATAACAATTGATTTTAAAATAAAATATTCAATAAGAATTTAACAAGTACCGTTCAACGTTTCGCGGTATGTCTTCAAGTCAAGTCATTAAATAAAAGCATTTGTACCACTTTAAGGAGCAAAATCGTCAAAATGATAAGTCATGTGTGATAAGGAATTTATAAGATAAAGCATTAATGAACAGAAATATATTCAAACAGAAAAAAATAAAGAAGAAACATTTCTGCTGTGCTTTTTAAAAATATTTACATAAGAAGGTGTCTCACTGAATTTAGAAATTTCAGGAGAGAATTGTGGTATTACAAATTGTAATTTGAAGTATACTGAATTATGACAAACACTTTTGAAACAAAATCATTTTTTGAGAAGTTTAAAAGTTGTGCGAGACGGCATAAATGCTATTACGTAACGCATTATAGATCATCATTTTCCTTACAATTAGTATAGAAAGTTAACAGGAAATATAGCAATTCTATGCTTCTGCTTTCACACCATTGCTTTCTGCTTTACCCTCGTCAGCACGTGACCAGCACGTGGCTCTTGGGTGACTCCCCCGACTGCCAATTTCCCTTCAATGCAACCGCCACCGTTCCGAGAAGTCGGTTCGTGGATGAAGAGATTGTTCTGCAATCACTATGGGGATTAAAGTAATGAGATAAGCAGTAGTGGACAGCTTTTCTAATACCGAAGGGAGGCAAACTCTGTTCTAGTTATCTATTTAAAAATTTCTTTGTCCTCATCAATCTTCAATTTATTGTCAAAAAAGCCGTACAACCTGCGTATGACCACGTGGACGACAATAAACTAATTTACTCTCCGAAAGTAAGGGACCATCCCATCCATTCTCGTAAGAATCTTCCACTTCATCGTATGTAAAAGTAAAGTAAAAAAAAAAAAGCATAGAACATCTTTACTGAGATAGTTGCTGTAGTACTGACAAAAATGAATTTTAGGAATGAAATTGCAAAATTGAACATAGGGGAAGTTCCTTGTCTAGGGACGAGGAGGGGAAGCTAAGGAGACTACTTGAATATCATTACTGATATTAAGAAAAACACGTGTTGATAACTTTCAGTCGAGTGAAAATGACGACGAGTCGGAAGTCGAACCCGGGACTCCCGCAATGATCGCTTCGCTTTTCGAAAGATGATTCAATTTCTTTTGTGTCCGTTTAATTATATTGGTAAAAGTTTTAGTCTTAATATTTCATTTAATTTTCTGTTTAATAGATCACATTATTTTAATTATTTCTCTTAGTAAGTGATGATCCACGTCCGCTAGTCTCATGGTGCTCTCCCAGTTTGGAAAAACCTTTACTCGTGTTTCGGGTGGCCGCGTTTTTTTTTGTTTTTTTGTTTACATTGTTTGAAAGATCATTCTAAAATAATCGATCTTTTGCTAACCCAGCTTTAATGCTGATTTACTCCAAATTACTCCATTCTAGAGTTTTCATGGTCTTTTAAAATTCCCTAAGTAAGAACTATTACACTTTAGAAATAATTAAATATTTAGAACGTCTATGAATAATTTCGACACAATTTGTCAAGACACGTCCTGAAATGTCAGAAATATAAGATCTCAGCTGCTATCTTCAACAGGAAAATTTAAATACAGAAAAGAGAATTTTTTTCTGAATACAGGAAAGATCCGGGATAAAGGTGGGCAGAGCTAGGATTTTATATCAGGGGAGGTGGGATACACACACTTATTAGATAAGTATGTGTACACAAATACAAATATAAGGAAAAATTACAAAGCGGTCAAATTTCGTTTAATTCCTATTTATGCCGCATTTTCCCTCTAAATATGCCTCTAGGAATGAATGACATCAAGGGAAATTAGGTTTTGCATTAAAATCCAGCTAAAATTCACAGCACATAATTTTAAAAAACTTAAAAATAAGGAGAAGTAAAGAACAAATAATTGGTAAAGATAGTTTTGTTAGTAATCTGAGAGTAAAAAAAAAGAAAATAATTTAGTGGTGTAGAACACATTTTCACATTTGATTTAGAAATAATTCTTTTAATTGCAAAAAGAACAGTTAATTTTACAATGCAAAGAAGTAGGGAGAAACATAATACACGGATTTTCCCGGAACTCTCTAAGACGATATGATAATGTATTTGAACAATATATCACTGCGTTTGTACTGGGAAAGATCTGTTTCGTAAAATCCAATCCGCTTTATTCGTTCTCATAAGCTACATCTCGTCGTCACACATCCATACACGACGATTCGAACAAAAGCTGCATTGTGTCTCTTGCGAATCCCCGCGAACGATTCATGAATCGGAGGGGTGTCCATGCGACGCTCGACGCGCGCTCTGGCGATTAGCGCGTTAAGCTGCTGGCGATTACTCAACAAAAGAAGCGCGGGAAAAAAAAGAAAAGAAGGGGAACACGCGACGTCAACAATGGGATTGAAGCAAATATTTATTGAGTGGAGCTGCGGCTGTTAAAGCGATAGAACCAAGGAGGGGAAACAACATGGACGAGTGGAAGTGGATTATTCAGTCTGTATGAAATGGAGTTTGGGTACAGAGAAGTAAGAGAAAAATGAAGTTGACATGATCTGCACTAGGATTATTTCTGGGATGAGTGGAATGTTTTTTCGTGAAAGATGTTTCCCTCTATCTCGCATAGAAGTGTTGGGACGAAGAAGGTAAAATTAGATGTTAATTATTACAACAGACCAGAGTTATATTAATAGTAACGATTCATAAACAATATTTCGCGAATAATCTATAGTTTGATAATAAAATGTCCTTGTGAAATACATTTTTGCATTTCATTAAATACAACTTGGTTGATATTCTGTTTATGTTATAACACTGAACTATTTTTATACTTATCTTAGGAGTGTGCTGACACTTTCAATCCGCCTCTGCCTTAGGGCCCTTGATCGGAATTGATGGGATTTTCCATTGGTTACTTCCGGAAAGTACACACGTTTATTGTCCTCCACGTGGTCATCCACAGTTTGCAACTGCGTTTTTGACAAGAATTTTATTTATTTTGTTTTATTTGTCGACGTTGGATATTATTTGGCAATACTCTCTATGGTAAAAATGAAAGATTAGGATTACTTCTATTTTTCGAGATAAATAATAACAAAAGTGTCAAAGACATTCCCGCGTATATATAAATCCGCTTTTACCCGAAGCAGGTAAAGAAACCGGGACAGAATGGGTCTATAGAGGTAACGTGCAGCAACAACGGAGCAAGGAAGCGTACAAATATAAATAATTATGTAAAATAAGAAAAAAAATCAGAATGCATGAAAAAAGAAAACAAATACAGAAAACGAAACAGGAACCTACCCGAAATCATTCACCACGTTCAGTTCTTACATGCCTGCGTGAGTAGTGTTACTCTTAAAATTTTAATTTAGAGATAAATTCCTTAATTTAGGAAAAATTGCTCGCGAGTAGATAAAGAAAAAAAGTTTTTCTCTTCAACCTTATCTGAAAAGTAGTGGAGTGTAGTATACCAAAATTAAAACCAGAGATAAAACGCTTATGAGATTCATTGATCATCTCTAGGGCATTGTATGCAGGGAATGTTCCCGATAAAAAAAAGAAGAAAAAAAAATGTCAGGATGCTTGATCAAAGGAATCTATCGAGTTTTAGCGAAAACAAGTTTCTTTCCTTCCTTATCCATCATAAAATAATCACATCACAGAGAGCTAGGGAATTAAAAAAGAATAGAAGAAATGCTAGAAGTTCTTGTCAAAAGAAATTCTAACGAGAAACAGATCGCTTTGAAAAGTCCTTCTTAGTCAATTGAGTTAACGAAAATGCAGTTGAGAGAATCAGAGGCAAGACTTTCTAGGAGCTGTCGTAGGAAAGTTGTGCATGCACAAAAAAAGCGAGTGTTTAACTTAAACTCGGTCTCTGTTACTTTCTTCGAGTTAGAATATGATGGTAGAGGAAAAAGAAGAAATTTGGTAAGTTACAAAAGTAGGACGACTAAGCAACTCATCTTATCCTTTAGAGTCACGATAAAAAACATTATTCACCCTTTTCATATAATCGCAATATTATTGTAGAAGGCTAAAGAAGTTCTGGATAAAAGCCTCTAGGGTCTACTTTCGCTTGCCACTGTGTGATCAATTCGGTTGCGCTTTTAAAGTTGTTTTATATGTTGTTCTATCTTATAGTGCAAAGTTTCTTGATTTCAGTCTCTTAAAAACTATTTTATCCTGGTGGATAGGAAGGTCTAGGTTTTCTTGTATCTTCTTGTATTCATTAAGCAAGATTTTTTCTACGAAAATCAAGAGGTTCTATGTAGGCCAACACCGGCAACCATTCTGTGGGTGTGGATTTTATGCAACCTGAAATCACTCTCTTCCTCTGATTCAGGACACTATCGACTTTACGGACATGGCAGCTGTTAAGCCATGTTGATGAACAGTATTCCGCAGTTGAGAAAACCAAGCTAAGAGCTGAGATGCGTAAAGTAGTGGGATCGGCCCCCCAGGTTGAGTCCGCCAATTTGTGGAGTATGTTATTCCGCGCCCTTAATTTTGCAGACAAGTTAGACATGTTTATTATAGGAGAGTGTGCGGTCCAAAATCACGCCTACATACTTTGGATGGGGATTATGTGATAGGGATTTGCCATCTCACATTGCACTTAGTCATTTGAGCCGTTCTATTATATAGGTGGAAGAGATATGATTCGGTTTTAGTAGAACTGAGGGTCAGTCGCCATTGTCTAAAGTATTCCGTGAGAGTGTTAAGGTCTGTGGATAGTGCATCTTCAATGTAATTTGTGTCATTATCTTGGACCAGGTCATCTGCGTACCCAAACTTCCGTGCACATGTGCTCGGGATGTCAGAGATGTAGAGATTACAGAGGAGTGGAGCCTTGGGGGAGAATATTATTCGATAGTTTTGGTTTGCTCTATTATTCATTACCACTTGGAACAGTCTACCTCATATATTATTTACAAGCGTTATCTTCTTGCTCTTAGTGACCTTCAAACGTTTGTACAATAACCACTCTCTCCATACTGTATCATAAGCCGCAGTGAGGTCTATAAATACCACCCCCGTTTTCTTCCGCTCTCCTCATCCTCTTTCAATGTGCGTGGTTAATGGCAACACATGATCCTCGCAGCTACGATTTGGCCGGAAACCAACTTGCTCTATTAGTAGTGTGTTCAGGACTTTTTGGCAGTACTTATAATAGCACGTAAAAAGTTTGTGACCAAAAAATCAGCCCTGCATCTCAGTAATTTCGACAAAAATGTTCTTTTTTGGTCGTCTTTGACATTATTTGGTAAATTTTCGGACTTTTATCGCGGCCGTATACTATAAAAAAATGTTTGGTTTGATATGAGTGTTTTATCATCAAAGCGACTTGTATGATCTGTTAATTTTGGTTTAAATTCACGAAAAAATAAATAAAAAACCGAAAATCAACATATTTAGTATAAGAAACATTACCAAACACAAGGAAAGTTAAAAACGTGATTAATAATGATATTTTTTCAGTAAACATCTGTACACAAACGGGCAATGTCATTCGACTGGGGGTACATTTGGGTACTCTATTTATCTTAGAGTATCCTGGGGTTTTTATCCTGTGGTATCCTATCTATATGAGTTATGTAAGAATACTGCAATGTCACTATCCATCATATACCGGTTTAGGTATATGATGTTTTAAGTAATCCTCTCATTCTAAAAATAATTACATTATTTTGTCATATTGTCGCAATTCTTTAAACTCGACGTTTCTTATAAATCTTCAAAATTCCAAGTTTCAAGATACTTTTTAAATTAATTTCATTGCGACAAATTTAGCAAATTGTGGTGCAATTTTTCATATCGTCGTAAACTACATCTGATTCTTAATTGTATTAGAAATAATGATACCTACACTGGCATATCCAGTTTTTATTTAGCTATATCACGATGATCAAACGCAGGGAGTTCTTCGTAAGCTGACTGTGACGATTCGCACATCTACGAGACGACATTCAGATTGGGACCGAGCGACAAATACCGAGTTCAAAGTAATTAGATAGCCCTTTCTTTTTTAACTGCTTCGAGAGGTCCTACACTGCCAAATTTCTCATTACACCCCCGATTACATTTATTACCGCATTATTTACGAATTCCCAAAACGCTGACAAACCCTAGATGCAATTACTTTTTCCACATTCTTACCAAAATTTGAATCAATGGGAATATTTTTTAATATTTTTTCCGGTCACGGAAGTATTTACATGAGAATTATTCAATTCGCTTCTCAAAAAGGACGTACACTTACGGAAAGATATCGATTGAGAATGAAGTCTTTCGATGAAATGAAAATTGAAATTCGAAATCAAACCCAAATGTTATTTCGAATAGCTATTTGTTAGAGATTACTTTGAACATGGTCGAGACTGTAGTGAATAATTCCATGAAAAGAGTGAGTTTTCTCAAAATCGAATTCCAAAGCAGGTTCTGTTATCTGCAGTACAGTACCAACGCAAACCCACTGCATGAATATAGAGTATGAGCGAGGTCTAGGGTTCAGTTCCCGCCAACAATGCACTCTGCTCGACTCTCCGTTGCACAATAGCCTCGCGCCGCGCGAGCGCACTTGGTTTGCCCAAGCGCCCACAGAGCGCGCACGCGTCTGCCTCTGACAGATGCGCATCGCGATGCGTCGAGGGGAACGCGGCTACCACCCACGTTGGCACGTCACTACCACCCATGCATTACCATAGCGCAACACCATTGCCGATGTATCTTGCTGACAGATGAATTCAGAGGAGAATCCTTGTCGTTTCTGGTCGTGCCATGCATTATATCAAAAATCGCGTACAAAAAGTAACAAATAATTATTTGGGAAGTCGAGCGGACCAGAAAGAATGTTGCTGGAAAATTTTACAGGAAAAAGACTTAAATAAAATGTTCTGCTCCACTCACATTTTACCATAATCCTTGTTTCACACTTGTTCACAGTCCCAAGTGACCAGAATAATAATGATTTTGCTTATCTTATAGCTAGATAAGATGAGAAAACAGCTTTATATCTATTGTTCTGCAGTAATGTATATCCATTACGTGTGATTGGAGGATAGACAATTTAAATTATCAGTGTTTTTCATACTCTTTATTGGTAAACTGAATTGGTAAATAGATTTTCAGTATGAATAAAGAAAATGGAGAAAACACAACGTAACAAAATTTTAAAGAATTACAGAACCTTTGAACACTTTCCCTAAAACTAATCACACTGCAGGAGTCTTCAGACATGCGGAGGTGAAAAGGCTTACGTATGAAAGACCATTAGCCGAAAGAGAAATCTAGACTGAGGTAAAATCGTACAACCTGCAACACCTGGAAACACACCAACAATACCTATCGCTGGAGGTTTATAACTAAATTTGGTACCGAAATGATGGCTATATTATTTACAAAAGTATTATAAAATAAATTAAATTAGGGTTGTGTATCGGCAAATATATTGCAAATCGCCTTTCTTCATTTTCCTCGTTAGTGGAGCGATTTATTGTTCGCCAGCCCTATTCTGTGTAGAAGTTCTTTGTTTTTTTTATCGTGCAAGGTTCGATCCACAATGGCTTCGACAAATGGAAACGATAAAAACTCTGAATTGAATAGATATTTATGAAGGTTCAAAAAATATTATTTACGCACAAAATTTACAAAATAAAATGAAACCACCGGAACTCAGTAAATAAAAAAGAAAATTGCATAAATGAGAAAACTGAAACATCAAAGTCCCACGCGGCATTCGAATCCACTCTGTCTAGGAACATAAACTACTGCGCCAGCAGGTTGGCAATGCTCAACTGCTGACTAGACCAACGCGATTCCATTCGTCATCGTCGAACACTAAGAGGATGTTCGTATATCCCGTATCCCATCTCTATCCTCTGCCAAAAGCTTTTACGCTGTCGTAACAGCAACCGTACTTAATATCGTGCGACGATCCCCGGGTCCTTCTCCGTGCTTCTGGCTATCACCAAACGGTCGCTATCACCAAACACAGTCCACTGCTACCGCGTTCGCCGCCATCCGTCTCCGACATGACATTGTGCGCCTCTGATTTGTGGAATAATTAATCATGAGACAACATACGATTGCAACGCTGTCACAGTGACAGCGGTGCATGAGGGAACTACTCCTCTCGACCCTCATCTCATCCGACGAGAGGATGGGATGATTACGTTTTCTTACTTCAAAACCCATCAGAATTTTTATTCCCTTCGTAAATGTAAGACTAACAAATAAAGTGTTCTTTTTTCTTTCTTTCTTTTTTTCTACAGATCTATACAAACAGTTAGTGCAGTAATTTTCAAAGACAAATGAAATTGTATATTGCGTTAAACAAAATTCTATATTGTTGTTAAACATTGTTATTGCCAATGAAAAACCGTTAAATTGTATCTTTCCATTAGATTATGATGATTGAAGAACAAATTTTATTTTATTTTAGATAACTATTTTCAAGATTATTGAATGATGAATCTTGTATATATACTTGAGTCAGGGACAAATGTTTCCAAAATGACGTAACATATCCAAGTTATTTTCTCTTTCTTAGTTATATTAATTGACCCTTTTTGACTATATTTTGGACGGTATATTTTTTGAGTTTCAATTTTAAATTAAGAAAATTCATTTTTTAGGAATTATATGGTTTGATCAACCCGATACACAAAATATGTACCATGTTATTTAACGCATTAGAATTAGTTTTTTGAAATTTCTAATGTTTGGTGAAAAGAAGTATTAGTGAAGTTTTCGAACTTTTTTGTGAAAACTATTGGTTGAATCAATTTCAAATTTAAAATTGTGGTGTTCCAGAATTTCGTTTACAATATTTTCACGGTTCGAACACATATCAACCTTTTCTACAAGAATTTTGTTGACAGTTTCGTAAAAATTTGATTTTTTTTTCCTTTCTACGATGTAAGTCTTGCCAAAAAAATTGGAAACTCCATTTCACCCCATCTTCGAGCTTGTTCTGAAAAACTTACTTTAAGAACAATTTTTCTGAATTTAGAAGGTATTTAGACAATGGAAGAAATATTTCCTCTAAGAAATTTAGCAAGCTTATCGTGAGGAAAAATGCAAAGAAAATAATGTACAACTTGTGCAGTAAATACTATAATAATACGCGCATTTAAATATGAATAAGACAATTATTTGCAAAGAATTCGTTGAAGAAAATTTCGAAAAATGTGTCAAAAAAAGATTTTTTTTTAAATTTTCTGCTCGTTTACAAACGTTTACGAAATATATTTCAATGTTTGGAGTCAAACTTTAATTATCAAGGTTCAAATAATAATAATAATAATAATAATATTAATGATGATGATGATGATGTAAGTAGATATTCCTGTTCCCTCTGAAGTACTTCTCATCTCCACCCTTTTTCAAGCGAAGAATCATGCGAAAACAGCTGGCGCTCCCAGCGGGCAGCGACTGTACCTCGCACAGACGCCACGTGCCTCCACTGACGGAGATGGATCGGCGCGCGACTTAAAAATTGGATCCACGCGGGACGTCGCCCCTTTCATCCCTGCGTCCAAGGGAGAAGGCGAGTGGCAGGGATCAAGGCGGCATGGCGGGAGATTGCGCTCTCTAATGACAAGGGGCAGCGGCATACAAAGGTATGCGATGAGGTCTCAAAAATGGAGCGACGGGGCGAGTGATGGAAGGAGGCTCACAGGGATCGGGTTTTAATGAGAAAACACGGAGGGCATGCACAGTGTTGAAACCTTATCACTATTCGGTAAATGAAATTCAATAATAATTTAAAAATCACAATTTCTCCTTATCGAGCTACACTAACGGACGGAAAAAGTTACTAATTTAAATTGATTCAAAATTTTGCAGGAATTTTCTTAAGGGGTTTTGCAAGGGCACTGCAAAGAATGTTCATTATTGTTTGAACACAATATTGTAAAAGAGTAAAACATAGTTCATTTTGTAGTTGATCCGGAGCAAAGAAAATCTCATAGGTAATGAACAAACTTACTGATGAACCTGAAAGGGGTCGGTTATGATGTATCGCTATCAAATTGACACAATTTCATCAGAAGATTACGCAATTCTTCGACAGACACGTGTACTCGTCAAAACTCTGGAAGTAATGTAATGCGACGAGGAGAAAAAAAGAGTGAAATAACAAAACAAATAATTCATAGGTTCGACCTTGGATAGTGTTAGTTAATCGGTATCTCGAGGAAAAGAGAATCAGTCATTCATTTTTAAATTACCGACTTAGCGTGTTATAATTTTTAAAAGATATTGACCAGAAAAGCCTGAGCATTCAGTTAGTTTTGTAAAATGGACCCATAAATCGAAAGTAACCGCAACAACAATCGAGAAAATGATGCTCAAAAGTGCATTGAAAATAATCCTGAAGATGCTTTCAATAAAAATCATTAAAGTATTCTCAATATTCAATTATGTAGTCTTGGGAATTAAAATTCTAGCGACGATAAAATAAATTTATGATACGTAAAAAGAATTTCCTTCGAGATTTATGTTTTAATGTATTGATCGAAATAAATTTACAGAACTGGAGTTGTAAACAGAGATATTCATTTTGAAAAGAACGAGATAAAGAGACTAGAAAGAAACTATTAAGAAAGAGACTATTAAGAAACTTGAGCAATGCTAGGATGAAATAAAATCTTGGTCAAAATAGCCAGATTTCATATACAAAGTATTTACGAAATACGCATGAAAATTGTCAACCTGAATTGAAATGAGTTAAAATTAAACTCTCTTATGGCGAAAGTTTGAACTCAGCAGCAACTTTCAAAATGAATTATTCTAGCAACTGAGAGCAAAATAACGATAGAAATTCGATTAAACCAAAATAAAATCTCAACAGAAATATCTAATACAAGCAGGTTGCACACACAAATTTTCTTGAGCACCAACTTTGGTAAATCTTGCGTCACATTTCAATATCTATCACTCTTTCTCGGGGTATTTTCCCCTGAATATGTTTACATAATTCATTCCTCCGATATTTTCGAAAGAAATCGGTAATTATTAGTAAACCAGTCAAGTATAAATTTATCTTCGCATCCAACCTTGATAAAATTTACTAATATTTTTGTTTGTGTAAAAAGCACGCTCACAAACTCTCTTTTGAATTAATTCAATTACTTTTTATCCAATGTATCTTCCATTAAATGAAAACTGTTTTGTATTGTCATTCATATTTTATAATAACTCATTTTAAGTTAATCCATTAGTTTTAATTTCAGTTTTTCCCTCTTATTCCATTAAAGACTTTTCCACTGAAATGTAAAGTCTGAAATATAACTTAATGAAAGACTTACGACCTTTTATATTATATATTATATAATATTATTAACAATATATATTATGTGAAAATATTATTATTCGACCACAAAAGATGGTAGGTTTTCATTATTTATTTAATTAGATTATAAAATGGACGTTAACTGTAGTAGAATAGAGTCTGATATTTTATAAAACACTACTAGAGTAAACTAGGAAGTATTTTCATTTTAAAAAAACTCATTTCAACGTATATAGTGGTTCGTGTTGATTATTTAATGGGGACCTTTAGACTCCACCCGGAATATGAGGCAATTGCTTCGTTCTCTCATCCTCCGAAGGGGTACAAAAAGGGATGGAGGTTCGGGGAGATGGCGAGAGGGGGGAGGTTGGTATGCGCCGGGGGCCAAGGCAGCTGCCGCTGATCCATTGTGAAGCCAAAGTCCTATTCCAAATTGCTGAATTTAAAATCATCCCCTTCGCTGGGTTGAAATACACCGTTATTATATCGTGCCGACATGAGGCTGTGTCAATGTTTGCAGCCTGCAGCGTGCCTTGTGGAACCCCGGTGAGGAAGGCGAGGTGAAGAACGGGGTGAAGGAAGGGCGGGAGAGGGTGGAGGAGTCATGCAGAAGTCAGGTTTGGGGTGAAACGCTTACGGGGGATGAACCGATTCGCTAACGATTATTTTGGCGAGAAATAAACCGTGTTTATTAAAAATGAATGATGGAAGCACGCAGCTTTCTCATAAAAATATTAAACACCGTACTTTTTAAGTCAGTCTATAATTTTATTTCTTTTTTAATATTAATGTTTCGTCAATCCCTTGTGGGTTTTTTTTGTTATCTTATTTACCATATTCCCAATTGCAATATAATATTTCATTATATTTTAAATTATAAATATTCAGACAATACTTCATTGTTCCTTTCTAAATGAGTTTTATATGGCTTGAATGTAAATTGTAACTAAGAAGCGTTTTTCTTCAGTCACAAAGATGACATAGCAATAATATTACTGTTAACCAAAACATGAAAATTTACAGATCTTTTTTAGAAAAATACACGAAGGTGTCAAACATTTATCATTTTAGAGTACTATATAACTGAATGAATCGATCCTTTTTTTTTTTTTTGTTCAAACAAACACGTGTACACCCTAATATTATGTCCATCGAATTTATATAATACATTTTTTAAATCATTTAACACAAACAAAGGAAACGTATTTTTATACGCATCATAGAAACAAATTATCGCGTCAACGAGGATGTTATTGAATCCAACATTATTGAATATATAAAAACTGACTGATATTATAAACAAACAATGAAGATTCCCATGTATAACGCCAATTTTAATATTTATTACAATAAAAATGTTTCACTATTGACAAAGCGGAATTAATACATCGTAAATCTTAAGGAAAAGTAATAGATTATCTGATGGCTAATAAAAGCATCCATTTGACGTGGAACATAGAAACGTTTTCTCGGTGATATAACAAACTACTACCAGTACCAATTAAATATGCTTTGTAGATCCAAAATAATGAGTCTGTTTTGTGTACCTGAACACCAACGGTGAAATGAGTAGCATATTTAGTACCCATGGAAATTACTCTCCGCATTAAAATTACTCTCCGCATATTCAGGTATCTCAGATGATTGGCCATGAACCCTTCAGTATGTGTGTTCCTAGCAAAGAGGAAAGTATAAAATAGTAATGGAGGTATGTCAGACATGTTTGTTCTGAACGATGAAGAGTTAATTAAAATTGTTGATTAGCTGAAATTGAAATACATAAATAACTGCTCACTGAAAATTGCGATCCAATTATTTTCTTATCCCTTATTTTATCCTTAAAATTTGACAATACGTTTATAAAATGAATTTAAAAAGCTTTTACATAAACGGCAATATTTCAAAACAAAATACATCTAAAATGTTAGTATAATAATAGTTCTGAAAAGAAATTGTCAGTTGAATACATTAGAAGACTAATGGTTTAAAAAGAATTAGAAGCGTTAGTTGTTATAAAGAAGAAGCTAATAGGAATTTGAAGAAAATGTTACTGTCAAATATAAACCGACAATGGTTCCCATTTCTTTTCCTAAAAATATTTCAGTTTAGAAATAGGATATATATTCCGTTTTACAAGAACAAATAATTGAATACGAGGCTCTAGTTTGCCCGTAAACTATATTTCTGATTCACGCATTGCTTCGTTGCAGAAGTGCGAGTACTTCCTCAGTCGAGGAGCACACTGACAAAGGAATAACGCGAGGCGTAGCTCTGAATCGAGTGTCATTTGTCGCGTTTGCATTCCATCAGCGATCTCTTCACTCAGGCTCCAAGAGAGTAGTGGAGGGTAGGACTGGCTGGTCGGTCGCTCGCATCAAAGACACTTTCAAAGAGTAATTACTGGCATTACATCGCAGCTCCAACACTAATGAATCGATTGCTAAAGGCGTGGAGATGCCAACGTCTCCGAGACGTAGCTCCAAGAGCTCTCCATTTTCACGGCGTCGTAGCGGAGAAGGGAGGAGAAATTGAGAGGACGCTTTCTTCAAGTTGCCAAGAAATCATATTTCAATATGGAACGTCATTAACACAAGTATGTATATATTAACCCTAGGTGACTAGACATCCGTAATTTTTATCACCACTTTTGGTTGATGAGTAATGAGTGATTGACGCTTTGGCAGGCAGGGGTAAGGGTCAAGAAGGGCTGCCTATAGTTAACCTTGAACTAGTGGCGTGATTGGAAGACGAGAACTCATTGTTTCACGATTACGTTGGACGTCAGGTTCTGCATGGCATCACCATTCTTGCTCGTATTATTCATTGGCGCGTCATAATTTGAACAAACGTCTATTGTATGCGGCATCATATTTTTATCGAGTCGCTTCTCTCCGATAAAAATGCAAAAATTAAAACGAACAATAGATTTCCCAGCCGTTCCTAGGGTGTCAAGTCATGTAGGGTTAACAAGAATAAAAATTGTGAAAAACCATGCACTCCTAGCTGCACAACATGAATTCAAATCTATTATGTGAAGTGTTGGTGTATGTTATTATAGTAATACTGCACCGTCAAGAATAAATTCCAAGTGTACTCAGATGAAATAAATGCCAGGTCTATTCCGGGTTTCGAAGTCTCCATAGGGTAATTGATGTCATACTCTTGTGTAGAGGCCAGGGTCCTCGCAAGGTCGGTATTGCTGTTGCTACGACAACGCGATTTCGGGTGGTTGGGAGTCCGATAAGGGACTCAAAAATGATTAAAGTGACGATAATTAATAAATTTATCACATGCACAATTAAACGTTTTAATAATTAAAACTATGTAAAATTAATCAAAATTAACATTAGTGTTAATCTGCAAGTACCTACTATACGAATTAGCCACAATTATATATAATCTTGTGCTAGAACAATTATGTTACTACGGAAAAGGGTTCTCGCACAGGTAATTTTTATGAATTGGGATTAGAAGGATGGTCCCGTGATAAAATCTGGCAACAGAGCGCGATGCGGGGGGTAGGAGGGGATTTGGAGGCTGTGCGAAGCCCAGTGATTACGAAGCTCTACCCTCCTCGTACCCGCAGGGCCCTTGTTTAGACAGTTTTACCTTCTCTAAACGAGGGAAACTTTTACTGAAAAACTCACGTAAACTGTTCTGTCAGGAAGGAGGTCAAATCTCTACTTCCGACTCTGAAAAATATAAAGGACTCTAAATAGTAATTAGCTCCGTGTCTCCATGTGGTCGCACGCCATTTTTATTTACTGTTTGATAATCAATTATCTGGAGGAACAGCGATGTAACATTGTAATCGGAAAAAAGTTCAGATTCACAAGCGCTTTAGAAGTTCTTTACAAGTATCGGCTGAAACATCAAAAAGAGAGAAGTTGAGACATTTCATCAATGCACACAATTATTTTTTATGTTTGCTCAGAGTATTTTCAGTTTGTAATAAATAATACGTATTGTTGTAGTAATGCCAGTAAAATAAAAAAGTCCATGTAATCACCGACACTGAGGAAGGAAATGTATTTTCTGAAACGTTGACAAACACATGATTTTTACTAACCTTTTCTCAACTCTTTAAATTGGGGGACAATAATCCCTCTTCTGGTATTCAGTTAGTTCAAAATTTTTATTTAAGTAGTTTAAAATTGATCATAAATAAACGGAAAAAATATTATAAATTAAGCAACCGGATAAGCCACATAATCCCAATAAAAGTGCACTGGAGAATAATACAGTTTCTTGAGTTAAATCCTTTTTTTGAAATAACGTAACTTGGGCAGAGAGTAAGAGAAGTGTATTAACACCAGAGCCGTCTCCAGAATTATGGTAAGGGTGGGTTGGTGTAAATGAAATAATCTCATACAAAGGCACGTATCTTATTTTTTATTCAAAATATTTATACTCAGAGGCAACTCAATCACTGACATCCGCATTAGCATCACAACTTTATTCACGATAACGTCTAATTTTTCGGTATACTTCTTACTGGTAAGGGAGGGGCGGTCCGGAGCCCCCAATGGCTACGTCCTTGTTCTAATCTAATGGTCCGTTGAGATGCAGCGTATTAACACCTTGAACGTCACCTCAGGCGGAGGAAGCGAGTGACTGACATAGGTCGTTCCATGCGCCAAAGAAGCCCTTTGAGAGTCCGTCCCCGAGGCAGACGGACCACGCTTAACTCCGCCCTTATCTGAACCCTTTCAGAAAGCGCAAGGGATTCGGGGAGGAGGGAGGTGAAGGGTGAATTAACTGGTCTGCCGTCACTCTGCTCCGCAGGTCAGCGTTTCTACATCGTCGTGTATTCACGCAAGTTTGAATTCGCGTCGGTCTCACAGCGCTTCGCGGTGTGGACCATCGGCACCATAAACAGGCGAGATGGTTGCGACACTTGGGGTCTGTTTAAAGAAAGAAAAGTACTTGTCTGGATCAGAGTAAGTTAGGTGGCGCATGGTAATTTCTGGAAAGAAACTCATCAATAAGTAAAAATATGGAAATGAGACGCAAAAAATTGAGTTGGAATGGTCATTCTCTGAGGAAAAAATGGTAGGGAACCTTGTACAGGAGTCCTCTAGGCACAAGAAGTAGAAGACATAAACAGTTTGATATGGTCAACTATGGACAAAACGGTCTTAAAAGGGATTATAGAAAACATTACTAGTAATATTAAAAACATTAGTATTATCAGTTATAGATGAGAAATAAATTATTGTTGTTTTTGTTGTGCGCTTGTTTTCTCTCTCTTCAAACAGGTAGTTGGGGCGGGCTTATATGCCAAGTGAGAAGTAAAATTTGAACTTACAATTCGTCGAGACTAAGATATTTACTTGTTCGGTGACTTGTTAGTAATATAACGGATTTCTGGATTCCTGGCAGTACCTTTCTGGTCAATGACAATTTTGCAAGATGCCCTTTCAGTGTTTTACAAATGACTCCAGTTGCTGAAATTATGAGGGGGAAAATTAATACTTCATTTTGTTTCTAAATCTTTTCAATTTCTCTCTCGAGTATCTGATATTTTTGAATTTTTGTTTGTTCTGTCTTTTTAAAATTGTTGGTGGAAGGAACAGCTACATCAATAAAAAAGAAAGTTTTTCTTGTAGATTTGTCTATTAATATTAAACCTGGCTTGTTATGATCTACTGCTCTGTCTGTAATGATTTGCTTATCCCAGTACAACGTGGCGTTTCCATTTTCCAAGACAGGTGGTGGATCGAATTTATAAAGGAGTACCTGTGTCAACCAAGTAAAAGTATTTAGCTAGCTGTTGGTGAATTATTTTGGTCACTTGGTTATGTCAGAGGGTGTAGTACTTAACAACCCGAAATAATGTGATGGATTGTTTCATTGCAGGTGTGGCATGCTCTATATCGATCCATCGACATTCTCATACAGAATTTTTTTTTTCTCTAATATTTAGTTGGGATTGCTTGATCCTGTACAGCACACATAAACCCTTCAGTCTCTGCATGGAGTTGAACGTGTTTCAGCCATGAAGTTCATTCTTCCTTGTCATCATTGGCATCATTGTCATCATTGGAATTCCTGCAGAGAATTCGGGAATTGTCCATACAAGGGTTTAGCATGTCATTTTGCACCACGGGATTTTATATCATTTATTGGTCATTCAAAATTTTCCGATAACTTTAGAGGAGTGTAGTCTAAGTGTAGTCTAAACGAACAAGTAACTGATGCAGAGGGTCGTGACTTCTCTTGTAATGTGATACTCGTGTGCATTTTAAAGGAATTCGTATATCTTAATCCGAATTTAAATTAAGACACATTCCGAATTTGTGTAAAACACATTGTCTACTCTGCTCTAACTGGGATAGAAAAGCAGTTCAGTACACTTTACTAACAAATTACGAATTGTCTTGGTTTCAAATTCCAATGAATTAGTATTAACGAGTACACCAAGTTCTGAAAAAATGCTGTACGATATTTAACGTGATGAGTATGAGTTTCGCTCTCGTAATAAAACGTTCCGAGTTACACTGATTTTTGCCTGATTAAAATGGTGATAAGGGGACATTAAGGGGGGGGATGTAAAGAGAGTATGTTTAATAAAAAAACAGAGTGCGAGAGTAATTCTCAGAAAACATTTACATCTACATCTAGTGTCCTCAACATCAAGATCGTAATATAAAAATTTTGTCCACAATGTTGCTTCTAGCTTTGATATTCTCACTCAAAGACTTACGACATATGAGAATTAATTGTGAAGGAACAATAGGTTCTATTACCGAACAAGTCATATTTCCATGGGATAGAAATCAACGCAAAGTTTTGAGAAGTGTTCAAGTTTATAAACTTGCTCCTCTAAAACCACGTACGTGAAGTATTCTCATTAAAACAATAATTGTATCTAAAATTAAAACAAGTGTTCTGTAAACAAATTTTTTTCAACATATTTTGATTTAATTTTTAATAATAGTTTTCATTAAATTTTCATCAGCTTTATAAACAGGAAACAAATACAACAACTAATTTGCAATTTGAAAGGGAAATAATTCTCATGAATAACACGAAGAGACACCGTGTTTTCCACTTTTTTTTTTATCAGCGAGTTCACATATCTGAAACTAATAGCCTTTCTCATTTATTATTAATCACTTCTTGACAAGTTTCTTTCCGTTATTACAGCAAAATGCATAAAAAAGTATACGTATCCTTTAAACTTTCCTTTAAAGATCACGGAACTCTCTCCAAGATTTATTACTTTGATACAACAGAACGGGGGCTCTTTGAAGTCCCGAACTTTTGATGCAGGATCCAGAAATGATAGCAATAGCATCCATTTAGTTACCAAAAAATAGAGACCATCGACATTTTTAATTCATTATTAATGGCGTCTATTGAAACTTTTATTTGGCATTTCAGCACATCTTTTGCTTCTCTCAGGCCTTTCAATGTCACTTTAAAGGAGAAAGACGAGGAGAAAAGAAGGTTTATTTTCTTGGAGGCGAATCTCGCGTTTCGTAGCTGACGCGATTGCCAGAAGCGGAAGACGACTTTTCTACACATCAAGGGTTTTCAACGAAGGAGGTGCGGGGCTGTCAGGTTGTGTTATGCCACGTATTTAAACATAAAGAGATTGGATTTACGACTTTTCATCCTTATTTCTTGGTTTGGTTGCAATGCATCCGAACGATATGATAGAATCGCATTAATCGTGGATCGTATTAAAGGCTGAGAAAGACTGACGTAGAGTCTGTGAGAAAAAAAATATGTCAAGAAGAAAGACGTTATGTAACTTACTAAAGAACAGAAGATAAATTGACGAGTTTACGTCTTAAAATAAAATTAATCTGTATTTGCCTACAGATTAATTTTATTTTAAGACCTAAACTCGTCAATTTATATTCTGCTATAATATTGGGGTCAATAACTACTCATCGTTACTAAAGAAAGTTCTCCTATCATCTCCACAGAGTGTAGCATTTTAAAATTTTGCTATCTATAATCAACATTTGTTCTTGTACCGAATGAAAATACTAGCTCGAATAATCTATTTTGTATAATACACTAAGTCCTTAATTAGACTTCATTCTTGCGAGAACAAAATGATCAAACCTGCTATCATACAACAATCATACATTTTTTTAAAATTTCATAAATATATGGTAACTTTTCCCCTTTTTACACAACATCATTATTATAAAATCTTCCGTTTCTACAAAAATCATTGCAACCTCAACCAACCTTCGAAAAAAACGCAACAAGCGGTGGTGACGAAAGGCAAAAGTCATTGATGGGAAGGCAGAGAGTCACAAAGAAAACGAGAAAAGAAATAAAAATCTGTAACTAGCAAAGCCACCTGTGTTGACAACGAAAACTTAATATGGAATTTATAATGATTAATCGTTGTCTGTTTTTCCATACACGAAAGTGATAATTTACCTTACAGATACTTATCAATGAAGATTGTCACGGAAAATTTATCACAGAAAACGTTTGATAAAATACACTGTAACATGTAAAATTTTATTTATGTTTTCGTCCATATTGATGTCTATATACAACGTTGAATTAGTTCCGTAATTATTATAACTTCTGCGCTGTTTCATTTACGATTTTCTTGTTCCAAAATAAAATGAATTTATACTGTTATATTTGCATCACTTCGTCTATCACCATATAAGAACAGAATATTATAAAAAAAGTATTTGACATAAGATATTCTTTGACAAAATCTAAATTTCTTTATTCCAATTCAACTGACAAAATCGCGGGAAAAATTTTAACGACTTAGACAAAAAAAACTCACATTCAAATATTTAATATAATGCATGTTCGACGTATTATGAAAGATGACGTAAAAGTGTTGGAATAAATGAAAGGGAAATGTGTGTAAAGTTCGTTTCCGTAGAGTGAAGAAATGAAAACGCACAATCTATGTTTCTTGAAACTTCTGAGAACTTTATCTTTTGTCTCTTCTTACCGTCCATTATCTACAAATAATCATCTCCTTTTCCCCACGCATCTAGGTATCTGTAACAGCACACAAAAGAAATTTCACCCAACAAACTGCTCTGATTCTATTAGTTGTCTGCTTTACAATATTTTTTTCGTGGAAAAGTATTTAAAATAATGATGGGTCTTGAAAGACGCCATTGTCAATAAATTTCTAGAAATGGCATAAAGATTCTGAAGTAAGATATTTCATCGCCCATAAGGAAAGAATTAATGAGTTGCACATTCATTCCCATGTACTATCAACATTTCTACAGAAAAATTAACTCTAGTTCATGTCAAAATATTTTTTTCTGATAGCTCAATACACTGGTATTCGATACAATTATTTCGAAGAAGACATTATTATTTTACATCGTGAGGTGTTTTATTTCTCTTTACCATTGATTTCATGTACAAACGGGCTAAAATAATTATTTTTGGTTTGGACTACTGAAGTGAATCTGGTGAATCCACCACTTCTCTTGCATTAATTTACGATAGGAAGGTCATAATGTTTTTTACACTTTCTATGATAAAAACTGTCTAAAAATTAAAAACTTAAAAAAATACTAGTTATTTAAATCAAATTTTAATCAATGTTTAATTTAAAAGATATTCGATATTAATATTTTAACGCTATTCTATTAATCCATACTAATATATAAATGTCGTGGGTTCTTGCGTTATATCGGCTCCAGCGAGCGGTCTGGGCCAGCAAGAAACGACATATTGGACGGTGAGGAGGGGGGCGGGGTCACTCTCCACAGTGAAACGCCATTCGTGGGTAATACGTGTTTAATACTCACTGGTTACGAGGTTCGAAGGCAGACGGTATCGGCGTCGATGTGAGTGGTTTTAGAGCGGACGCTCATGACGTAGCCAGCTCCGCTCATGACCGAGCCGTTGCGGCTGGATGAGCCGGACGGACGAGCGTCAATGAGACGGCAGCGAGACGGCAAAATGATACGGTAAATGAGCGTGAACGTGTCTTCATACGAGACTTTTATATTCTACCTAGTCCGCGTCACGGTGCCCTAGTAAACTCGATACCACCTGCCAACGTATCTGACCTCAATTCGAAAGTGCATATGTGAGCTTCACAACAATTCCCCCTTTTTCCAAAAAAGAGAAGACTCCGGATAATGTGAAGCCACATATGTACTATCTGCATGCAATATTACATTCATTCAAGGACTAACACTAGTAACAAAAAATTAATAATATATAATTTTTTTTATTGTCGCCTGCGCTTTAATGTCTAATGAAAAGGAACATATTTTTTAATTGACAATTTTTTATATTTCTTAGTGTTTGATCAAAAATACATATTTTGTGATTTCGACCTGTTCCTGTTACCCAAACACCAAACAAAATATACTCTTATTATTTTAACCACTTCTTTGTTTACATTCTCCAACATCAACAAATGTTCTGCCTCTTTCTTTATTTACACATATATAACCCCTCAATCACCACTGTAGACAAAACAAATTAAATAATAATAATAATAATAATTAAAAAAACAACACAGAAAATAACAATATATACAATGTATTCTTAGGCTATTTACAGATTTGGGAATAGTGGTGTATGTACTGCAGCCGGAGCCACATTAATCACTGACAATGGTATTGTCTCTTGTGGTTTCGCTTTGTTTTTTCAACATTTCTTAATCCCCCAGCCCAGCATTATACTCACCACTATCCCTATGACTAGATAACTACTCCCCGTGGTTATCTTCCAAGTGTTTTTT
>NNCF01127613.1:142734-163278 GCA_002313205.1 Laupala kohalensis | reverse complement strand
TCTACTGTCTATTCGAGAAAGTGCATCCGCGTGCGGAATCTGCACTCCCGGTCGGTACTGCACAGAAAAAATATACTCTGAAAAGTGTAAAATCCATCTAGCCAATTTAGGACTAGGTTCTGATTGGGTTAATAACCATTTTAGTGCTTTGTGATCAGTCACCAAAACAAAAGCACGACCCAGTAAGTATACTCTTAATTCTTTATCATTACTACGACCGCCAGACATTCCAACTCATTGGCACTGAACTTGGATTGCTGAGGCGAGAACTTCTCACTCGCGCAAGCAACTAAATGCTCCCCGTCATCAAATTGCTGCGCCAGCACTCCACCCAGTGACGCATCGGTCGTGAGAATAAATGGTCTGGAAAAATCTGGATAAATCAAAACTGGATGTCGAGTTAATGCATTTTTTAGAGAATCAAATGCCACCTGATGCTGTTGTAACCACTCAAATTTGATTGCTTTCGTTGTTAGATCTGTGAGACTACTCGTAATTCCTGCAAATTCTTGATAAACTTCCTATAGAATCCCGCAAGACTTAAAAATGACTTATTTCCTTTTTATTTCTCGGAATGGGAAATTCCCTGATCGCTTGCACTTTATTTTGCATGGGACTCAACCCCGCTCGCGATATCGATAACCTAAAAAAATTATTTTCTTTCTGAAAAACGCACATTTACTGGGTTTCAGTTTTAACTTTGCCTGTCTGTCTCGCAACAATTTCACTCAACCCCTGGAGATGCTGTTCTATCCCGTCATCATATTGCAAAATGTCGTCTAGATACACTAAGCACCCTCTATTTATTAACCCTTCCATAATTATGGTCATCAGCCTCATGAAGATGGCTGGTCCGTTACATAATCCAAACGGCAGTCTCGCCCCAAACACTTTTATTTTTTAATCTTTTTTTCCTTCTCACTACATAATTACTCAAATAATACCCATAATACGTCATACTCATAATTTCCATTTTATTCCTTAATTGCAACACAAAAACTACATACAATGCTCAAAATCTTATTCCAACATTAGAAAAAATTCACCCCCAACAATGAACTCAAAACCTTACAGACAAGAAAAAATACTAAACTAATATATCGTTACGTACTCTGACATTACAGCCCCCCCAAAAGAATTAAAAGAAAAATATAACTTCTGTGAGATTTATTTAACCTTATTCTTAATTTCATCCTGTAAGAACCGTATCTGCTCGTACGACATGCCATATATCGATCTAACTACCCGATGCACTGCAACGCCCCTATGCCCAACCGCCATAATCTGTGGTTCCAACGGCACACTTCTACCTCGCTGATACACATGACCCCAATCTTATATTAACAACACAAAAAGAGAAACCCAAAGGAAAGAGAAGAGAAAAAAATTCTACTCCTTTACTCTCGACGTCTCCCCCCCCCTACGTTCTTCTTCACAACCCATGGAACCTGACCCCCCAGAATGCTGTGTTCTCTCCTACACTTCACTCCCCATGTCCTGAGTTCGTATCCCGAGATTCTTAGCACGAAATCCACCCTACAACCTGACACCAGATGTCGTGGGTTCTTGCGTTACATCGGCTCCAGCGAGCGGTCTGGGCCAGCAAGAAACGACATATAATATGGTTGGGCGGAGAGGAGGGGGGCGGGGTCCGTCTCCACAGTGAAACGGGGTAATACGTGTTTAATACTCACTGATTACGAGGTTCAAAGGCAGACGGTATCGGCGTCGTTGTGAGTGGTTCTAGAGCGGACGCTCATGATGTAGCCAGCTCGGTTGTCATGGCAGCGATTCTCTGGTGGTTGGCCGGACAGGGCCACAGAGCGGCGTACGGTGACGTCGTGGTGGCGGAGGTGCACCGTCGAGACTAGACCGAGCCGTTGCGGCTGGATGAGCCGGACGGACGAGCGTCAATGAGACGGCAGCGAGACGGCAAAATGATACGGTAAATGAGCGTGAACGTGTCTTCATACGAGACTTTTATATTCTACCTAGTCCGCGTCACGGTGCCCTAGTAAACTCGATACCACCTGCCAACGTATCTGACCTCAATCCGAAAGTGCATATGTGAGCTTCACAACATAAAAGCGTAACGTGAAAGCGCGTCTGTTTGCAGTCTGATGACAACTAAACCGCGGAACCGATGGAGATAAAATTTGGCAAAGAGATAGTTTAGATATCTAGGATGAATATTTGTTACCTTATATTCTTTAAATATGTGATGAGAGAGATAGAAATGTTTTTCCACTATAAATGTCGATAAAATCGAGAAGAAAGATGTATTTGCCTACGGTGCCTAAACGGTTAGTTGAAGGAGACAACTATGAATGGCAATATTGTTTCTTTCCAAGAGTTCTACAATCCGCGATAACATGTCTATCTACAAAAATTAACCCAAATTATCGATGAATCGTTATTTAAAACAGAGGTGTTAAAATACTTTAATTTAAAACAGTAATTTAAGAAAGAAAGAAAATCAACTATCCAATTTAATGGATTCATTATTTTGTACATTTAACAAAGATAGAACACGCCTTTAAATCGCAAAATTTCGATGAATAGTTTAGATTTTACAAAAATGTTAATGTGGTGCACCCACGTTATGCTTCGGAAGCGAAAATTGCATCAGCGCGGTTCCCGCGAAATGGTGTATTGTATACAGTCATGTTTTGTATTAAATTTCAATTGTCATCAATTTGAAAAATAAAGATGGAACATATATTTTTTTTAATCACTAAGTAAAAGTATTTTCATCTTACAATATAGATAGATTTTATTTTTTCCTGAGTAAACGAAGATTAGTCCAAATAAAATCCGGCGCAAAACCGGGTATCAGCTAATACTACAATAATTCAGAATATGCTTGTAACTAGTTGACGGTATTTTCTAGACTGTCCCAAAGGATGTACTTTAAAAGAAGATATATATAAATATTGACACTTATACTTTTAAATAAATATTAATATCATACCAATACTTTAGGAAAATATGGATGTACAACTATTCAAGGACCATTTTTGTAAGTATAAAATAAGTTATGCATATGTCATCTGGTGATAGTTATCATATATTTTATGCATTACCAAGTCAACATGAAGTAAAACAAGTACTTAAGCGGACATTCACACATGTGAATGCGTGCCAACTGAGTTCACTTACACGAAAAGACATGGAACTTTACTAGAGAAAATGTATAATCTAAGAAAGAAATATGAACCGGGACGCATTATGCTTACTAAATTATTGTAAAGTAGAAGCAGAAAATTTTCCTTTGTATTATTTGTAAATGGGAAATATAGCGTGCTATTGAAGCTTCTCTACATTGAGCGATAGGAGTTAGGAGTTGGGTGGTAGGCTATTGTTAGTAGGTGGACCGGTTAGCTGGGTTTACCAACAACTTGGCCTACGATGAGGTGTTAGTAGAAGTGGTTAGTAATAGCTAGAGTTATTGATACTAGCAGAACGTAAATTAGTTTATTGACTTGAACGCAATTTTTTTAACTTCCCTCTTGACAATAAAGAATGAATGAATTAATTAATTAATAGCCAGTGAAACTGGCTTGATTTTGAAACATGGCTTGGAAACAGTGTAGCCAACGCTTTTACTTTGCCATCTTCCATATAGGTAATATATGTGTATCTCGAGTAAAGTTGGTCGTACTTTCGGATTGATTTAAACTTAAATCTGTCGTCAATATAGTCCATCAATTGAATTAAATTCTTTTGGTCTTGTGGCGCTATTCTGTTCTTTCTCCATGAAGCGTGTGGAACTAATTGTGTTTTAGTTTGTTGTTAACATGTATTTTTAACAGCTAATAATCGCTTTTGTAAAATTAATAATTATTTGGATAATTATTAAATTCGTAAAATTTGGCGATTTGTGCTGAATAGCTATATTGCATTATTTTCGGTAAACATAACTTTAAGTATATATTATCGGCATGTGTGTCACATCTTCCGGAGTACGAAAGGCTGGGATGAAAATAGAGAACAGTAGTGAAAGATATACGATTGATGTGGCGAATTAACCCCTGCGATCAAAGAAGGAGACCCAGATCTCATTCCCTGCTTGTTGCAAATTGTCAGTGTGTAGTTATCATAAAATAACTCATCTCGTGTCAGGTTTTGAAATTTTGCGTCAAAAATCGTCATAGAATCTCCACTGATGTATGTTAAAAATATTTGTCGCATTAA
This sequence comes from Laupala kohalensis, assembly GCA_002313205.1. Classification (NCBI taxonomy): domain Eukaryota; kingdom Metazoa; phylum Arthropoda; class Insecta; order Orthoptera; family Trigonidiidae; genus Laupala; species Laupala kohalensis. The sequence goes on along the minus strand of NNCF01127613.1, from coordinate 159,084 downwards.
ATTATCAAACTACCATTGTGAATTAAACCATGTATGATGACACAAACTAAGAACGTGAATAAAAGAAGCTTGGCAAAATTCGCAATGTCTGCTAACTGAATATCCAGGAAAATGAAAGATGGTTGGCAAGATGTTTACCGAGAAACTACATTGCACTAATTTGATTGTTATTTCATAATCATTTTATTTCCCGTTATACAGTATGCATGAGGGAAGTATTGTAATCGATCAAAAATTATATCGTGATCTCTTCAGATCTATACGAATTGGCTCCAGGAGCACATATTAACACAATTTTGCATCGATCTCCAATGTCGTCTTTTGGCGTGTCGTAATGTCGTCTGTGTCGATGTCTGTCTTCCCATAACTCACGAACAAACTAATGAAGCCAAACTTTAGTAGAAGATAATTGACTTTGAGTGCCTAGTTCTCGACAGCTCATTTCGATTTCATTTATACACAGTGCTCCACTTCCCGTTTCTTAAAATTCAAAACTTTGAAGAAATTAATATTAACATTTTTACTGAACATTAAATTATGCGTACGGATTGCTGAACAGAATTTCCGTGCGTCGCTCCGTTTTTGAGATACGGGGAAAACACTTTACGGAAAAAAAGATTGATTTTTCGTGGCGGTTTATTTCGATCAGCCAATGAGGCAAATGCAATGAGGGTTGGAGATAATCCTTGCAACCTGTAGTTGAATGAGGAAATATAAATATTAGCAGCAAACTTTGTAAAGAAGTGAGGATATCAATTTTTTGGCGTATTGAACTGTTAAATATGCCACTTTTTTTCTTTTTTATCTATGAATAATTGGCCGGCCTAGTTTTAACACTAAATAGAATTTTTACTATTATATTTTCTGAAGAAATATAACTGGAAAGTTAAGTGAGGCACGCTACAGATGTTTTAAATTAATTCGTCTAATCTTCCTGTATAATAAACCTTTGACAATGTTTCTTCTAACTACATGTATTGTTGGTTAATTCCAGTGTAACTGAAAGTTTTACGTTCATCTCCGAACTAAATTCAGTTTCTCTTTTGTAGAGTAGCATTTTCCCGGCATTGCCCGCGGTTACTTTTAGTATTCTAAATTCATACGTTTCTTTCCATGTTTGTCTACTTTCGTAATATTAAATTTTTAATTCTTTTAAAAATTAAATACTAGGAAGAAAACCAGTTTTCAGTATTGTATGCTAATTTGTATGTAATTACGAATTATTTAAAAATCCAGGCAGAAGAAAAAGCATTTAACACAGAAAGGTTAATAAATAAAGCACACAGTTAACACCTCTGAATTCTTTAGTTTTCATTTCAGTTTTAGGTTATGTACTTAATAACAATGTTCTTCACAGCCTTTATACATTTTTACCATTCGGTTACGTCGATAATGTTCCGTGGATGCCTCGCGTAATGCAATTGAACTCTCGCTTCATAGTCAACAGTCATGCGAGTGAAGATACATATCTGTGATTAGCAATCAATTTTAATTGATACATAATTTATCAATATTAACCATACTTAGTATTTTCCTTGCAATAACGCTTAAAAAGTGTGCTTTAAAATTTCAAATAATTTCAGTTATTACTTTTGCCGACTTCCATGCCACACACATTCCAAATAATTCACTTTTAGTAATGTAGATGAAAATGGGTGAGCGAATACAGTACACGTATCTCATCTGAAACTACATGACTCCGATTCCCAAAAATTGACTTCGCGACTTTCTCTTCCATTCTGTAGTAGCACACCTGCCTCCAGGGGTAGCGATGCTAACCCCGTCCTTGAGGGTGAGAAGGCGGGAGTCGCTGCCAGGTAGAGAGAAGTCCTGATCAACAGGGGATGAGGTCACGACCCTCGTTTGTGATGCAGCTGCCCATGCAACCCTCTTTTCACTATCACCCCCCGCCGAAAATGACGGGGCCCCGACGCGGGGCAAATCAGCGGGAGGTTGAAATTATTATTATTTTCATAATTCATGATTCGTTCTTAGAAAAAATGGGGAGTGTTGAAGTGAATTGTACGGACTTATGAGGGACGGGTAATAAATTGAGGATTTCAGGGGTGGGTTGTTAGGGAGTACCTTCGCCGACGTCTGCCATGATTATGTGACGAAGATCCGTGTGGTTTACAAGAGAATTCCAAGTTAACCCCAGGAGGGAAAGTAATATACGATTCTTTTTCCGAAATATGCAACATCACAAACATTCGTGTTACGGAGAATGGATAATTATATAAATATCATATACAATTCAAATTTACGTGAACTGACCCGAATATTATAAATCAGTGTACCATTAAATCGGAGCTCAACTTACAGAAATGCAGTATTTATACGTACTAACATTTAACAACTGTGTAATGTATACAATGTTAATAGTACACATTTACATTATGAAAAATATTTTAAAATACTCTATAATTTTATTCATTTCACGTAACAGCTAAAGTCAACAAATTACTAACCGCACAATATGAATTGTAGTATATATTGCCGAGAGAAAAATAAGTTTGTGATGGGAACACGTGTTGCAAGTAACCTGAAAATAACAAAACTGATCAAGATTAATGAGTCTACCAAGACGAGAATTGGAAATATCCAGGAGTCTTCTACATTTCGAGTATTATTTTTTCTTTTCAATGGACGAAATTCATATTGTCGAGTACGAAAATTAGCAAAAGTTCCTGGGTTCTTTTTAAAATACTTAAACCAGTAAATATATAAAATTGCTGAAAGTTCATAAAAGAAAACATATTTGCTGTACAAATATTTTTTTTAATACACAAGAAATATTTGGTATAAAACTATTACGGTAATAACTACGTACTAAGACGAAATAAATATTAATATTATTACGGTCGACGGGGTGAAAAGTTTCTGCGTGAGAGAGAAGTGTTTCAAAACCTACTTTCAGTATTAATGTACGATAACAAGAGAGCACTATCTCCAGTGCTCGCAGCGTTTATACATATCCTGGGAGAGAGGAAATAAGGAAAGTCCTCAGTGCTCCGTTGAGGACGGGAAACGAGGCAGCGAGTGAGGGCGAATGGTAAGCAAACGCGTTGTAAAATGGATGGCGACAGAGGGTGAGCAAATGGGGTTTGAGGAAGGGGGGAAGGGGTGGGTGAATGAGGAATGAGTCCGAGCAGCGGCTGACTGATGGACGCAGATGGTAAAGGGCGCAGAATGAATACCCGCTCGCCGCGTATGCATATGCATTAATGGTAAAAGCACGTGTTTTCGTAACGTAGTCGCCAGCACTCGCATTGTCGGTCCTCGTGTTTCATTTTCGTATTTTGAAACGTGATTATACGGGGGAAATTTTTGTATTTTGTTTAGTACGAGGTTCTATATATTTTGAGTGTTTATTGTAAAGAAAACATTAATTAGTCATTAATTTTGGATTTCACTCGCATTCAGTCACATAAAAAATATTAAAAATAGTGAACTTTAAGATATGTACGAATAAAATTATTCAATAATTTTTTTGGTCACATTTCACTGATTCATAAAAATATACAATTCAAAGTAAACCTTGATATAAATAAAATTTAGATGAATTAAAAATATTTGGTTTATTATTATTTAATAATTAATATGAGCAATATACATTGTTTTTTCCTCATTATCATGTAAAAACAAAACTTTGAAATAAGCAAAATTAAATATGTTTAGGAATTATTTCAAAATATTTAGGATTTATTTATATTTAATTAACGTGTTTAAAGAAGACATTTTACAATAAATAGAACACCATTTAAAAATGCATGAATGGGAGAGGTAAGTATTGGTACAGTTCTACATAAATACGATTACAATAAGAAATAATGAAAAATTCGAGACAAAATGGAGCACCCATAAAAATCGAATTCATATTAATGCATCGGCTTCATTTCAACACATTTTCAGTCAATTCATTCTTCGGATGGCGCACTTAAGACGCGGCATCATTCCAATAGATTTCCTCTCAAGAAATCTTGATGGAAAATCTCTTTTCGAAAATGCCCTATTCCTCTTCCTCCTCCTTCCATCGAATTGCAGACGAAAAAGGATTATTTCAGAAACGTCCCCTTTCGTCTCCATTGCTTTGCATTCGCGTCTGACGAAATCGCCGTGCACACCGTCGGGTGCGCGCGACCGCTTTCTGCAGGTAATGCAGAAATGCAAAGCAAAGCACGCGAAGGAAAGAGAAAACGTGAGATACGCGAAAGAGAGAGGCGAAGGAATTGCTAGGGCTCTTGAGAGGAACTCAGCGTGCAACGGCGTCGTTCGGGAGTAATTGACTGAAAATGGTTAAGTACAGCGCGGTGAAAAGGAAAAGAGAGAGAGAAGAACTGGAAATGGAAAAAAAAGAAAAGAGTAATTGAGAGTGAACATTAGGTGAACAATACCACGTTTCAAAGGAATTCTAAATGATCAAATACAATAGCAACCGTGCAGCTTACTTCTACAATTTTGTGAATTTATATAGGAATTCTCTCAGCACAGTTGTCCATTGAAAGCGACACTTGCAGGAATTTATCTGCTTTGTAAGGCAAGTTTTTGTTTAAAAATATTTTCCCCTGATTCAAGTCACTAAGTAATGTTATGGTAATCGATTTTAATTTCTTTTGGAAGTGTGTCAAGGGATGAGGTGAAACTATTACACGATCAAAGATGTTTAGAAATCTTGTTCTCCCGGCAAAGAGATTGGATAAAAACTGGTTGCTGAAGAATGAATGAATTTATTTTGCCATTGCATTTTTAAACACATTATGTTCACCCTTGACGATCAAATTCTGCTACTAAATTTCGACTCTTGTAATTTTCACACATATTCATGCCAGAGCCCCATTTAATTCTGAACGATAATAAGAACATTTACTTTTATTTAGCAAAACTATTTTATTTCGCCTGGATACTATGATATAAACTACTTTCTCCCATCTGATAGTTGTAATAGTGTTTTGCTATGTTTCATATTAATTTTAACAAAGTAAATAGGACATCAGAACAGTTATGAATGGTGTAGTTATGCACAATGGAGTATCCCTTAATTCATGTACAATTCCCAACGAATATTGCTTACACTAGTATGATCGGATACTTGTGCGAGGCTCCTTCCTTTCTCTTTCCTGACCTTCCTTGGTCACCTCTTGTTCTTTTCGACCCCGACGCTACTCGGTTGCGAGAGCTAGGGTATCTTTCATTTTCATCATTTTTTGTTCCCCACTCATTTTTTGTCCTCAATATTTCGATTTTTGGTTCTGAGATATGTTTTGGCGTGTTGTAGTTCAGGAGGGTTTTTAGTGGGTAGAGTTGAATCATTCGGCGAGTCCCACACGCGGGGAGAGTCATGTTGGCTGCCTTAGTGCGTAACTGCATTTTCCCTACCTGTACAATTTTTTAGGGCTCCAATGACCTCGATATCGACGAGCCGTAAAGTCCCACAAAAAAATGAGTCAATCAGCTTCCTTTCGTTGTGTACTTTTAAAACGTACTTTTTCCCTCAAAAAGAAAAGGTAAAAAGTGAAACGATAGGAAATCGCCAACACTCATTTTAGTGTTCGAAACATCGATACTTCATTTAACTGATTTGCTCCGTCTGGTTACGCAGAAATGAACTCAAATTGTTTGGGACATTAAGATAAAACACACAAAAAATGCGGGTTGCTTTTACTTGGATCGTTTCAGAGATGTTTGGAAGAATCATCCACACGATCGCTTACATTTTCACACAATAGTCGAAGGCATTCCATGTACATGGGAGCAGCAATGTATAAGAACTTAGACAACTCTCTAATCGCACTGAAAAAGGTAATATCTATGAGCTTTTTGACATAGAATGTTAATACAATGAAATTGGTTAGATAAAACATTGATTTCAAAATGTTACCATAATAAGACGGGTTACAAAATGATATTTTAAAGAGTAATGTTGTAGTATATACTTATTTTGAGTAATAGATTCCGTGAGTGTGATAAAGTGTAAAAGTGAAACCAATAAGTAATTTAATTTTTGTAAGGGAAGGTATGGTTAGACAGGGTGGTGAGGTAAGATGGGGACCGAAGCAAAATCAATGTTCTGAAGATGTTAACAAGGCACTGCCTATACCATATAAAGGTTATTTATTTATTTATTTAGAACTTATTTAGTGCCACAAGTGTCATGGCGGAGCGTGTGCGCTTTGAGATTTAATAATTTTTTTCAATCTTTGGTCTAAATTTTCGGGCATGTAATTTGCGTGACTGTACTAACTATACTATGATTGTCATCTAGGATACACTTTTTTTTCTTAAAGAACGTTTATTTTACTGTACTTAACACAATCATTTCAGTAGCTCTGGTTTTATAACCTCAAAAAAATTTCGTTTTGATTAAAAGGCTGTTTGGAGAAAGATGGTGAAGCAATTTGCAAATTCGAAGACCGTTCATCATTTCATCTGATTAGCCCGAAACAATTAATGCCTTACCCGCACATGGCATAAAAAGAGGAAAAAGGACGGTCCGAAGGCGAGGAAAAGCAGCCATTATTACAGCATCACCGTACAAACTAGAACTAGAAGAGAGGCAACGTAATGCAAAATGTAAAAAGTACACAAAAGTAAACAAAAGAAAATACTTAAAAATGAAAAACTAGAAAGCAAAGCTAAGAAGAAATTAGTTATAGAATCAGAGAGTGAGACAAAAGAGGATATTCAGAGTGCTTATACTGTCAAGGCTCATATACGGAGTCCAATGAAGGTTGGGTCACATGTCAAATGTGTGGCTCTGTGGATGCGCCGGTGTNTGCGCCGGTGTAGACTAGTCATCTGTCGAGTTTGTGAAGATAGCGATAACTAATAGTGCCATACCCCTTCTCACCCCGGGGGCTGCCCCGTCTTACCCCGCGGGTGGGGCAAGTTTGGAATTTAATATTTTTTTGTTCATGTAAGAAGAAGAATTCGATTTTTTTCGTTTTGTTTGTTTAGAATTAGAAAGAGGGAAAGCTGATTATTGTCTAACAAAAGTTTCTAATTTGTGCAATTAAGATAAGGCCTTTTATTAGAGTTATTACTTAAGGTCCCCGTATTACACCATCATTCCCTATTTAGTCCGTTCTGCCACCATCACTTTGAATTTCGTAAGTGATGTCTGGGATAGATTTTGTTGCACGTAGGAGTAGTGCACTACTCACATCTGGTCTCAGTGAAGCAGACTGGCACCTCGGTGACGCTTTCATATTTCATCAGAAAGGTGATTTTGTTGCATTTCACAATTTACCCCATCGAAAAATGTGATGTAGACACAAACACGACGCAGGTATTTACTCTGTAAAAGGAGTAGAGTGAGAGTTAAATAAATTTGAAAAAAATGTAGTGAAATGTCATTTCCCTATATTCTCAATCCTCAAACCTGAGTAAACGAGTTCAGGAGCAGAATATCATTCTAATTGTCCATATTGTTAATTTTTATTAAATTTTATGCACACACGGTTTTACTTTCATGACATTTCATATAATTTAGGTATTATGAACTATTTTTCTATTTGTTGATTCACTTAATGATGTCTGTTTCAGAATTCTAGAAGAACCTGAAAATGGCAACATCTCTCGCAGGGAAATTGAACGTCACAAAACTTACGTTGTCTTGTTCTTCATTATAAATAAAACATACATAATTCTGATTCTGTTGTCCTGTTTTATGTAAATATTCATTGAAAGTGCCATGTACGTGTTCCATCTCTCCATGCTTTTACGAAATAAATTTCTTTTTATATTTTATATAAATAGAGGTATTTACATGTTACATTACATGTTCATAGTAAAAAATACAAATGTTGCATAGTCACATAAAACATTCAATTTACAAATAAGAAAANTTTTTTGCTTAAAATTACAAACATATTGACATTCTATTAGTATTATAACTCGCAGCTAACTTTTTATCTTATCTAGGAATTTTTGCTGAATTTTTTGAATCCGCCTCTGCCTTAGGGCCCTTGATCGGAATTGATGGGAGGGTCCCTTGCTTTCTTCCGGAGAGTAAATTAGTTTTTTTTTCCTCCACGTGGTCATACGCAGTTTGTACTGTTTTTTGACAATAAATTTATTTATTTATTTATTTACATACATAATTCTGATTCTGTTGTCCTGTTTTATGTAAATATTCATTGAAGTACGTGTTCCATCTCTCCATGCTTTTACGAAATAAATTTCTTTTTATATTTTATATAAATAGAGGTATTTACATGTTACATTACATGTTCATAGTAAAAAATACAAATGTTGCATAGTCACATAAAACATTCAATTTACAAATAAGAAAATTAATAAAAGCTAACAATAGAAATGTTACAGAAAATCCCCTCAGGATTCCTGCATTAATATTCCGCTGATGAGACAAAGGTGAATTCATTAATTTCTCCTTTTTTCAGTTTTTATCTATTATTTTTGAAGTGTGATTAAAGTACCGGTAGTTAGGAAGGACGTAAATTATTTTTTTTGAACTAATAAAGTATTCTTCTGTAAAAGGGATGTTTTTCCAAGATTTGAGAAAACTGGAGCAAAAAAAAAGGTCTGGCATACGCTATCCCGGAGCTATACATCCTGGAACTTACACACTGGAGCATACGGATTGTGGGAGCTTGTGCATAAATTTTTCAGACATGATTTAAATGCGTTGGTCAGTGGGCTTAGTGTTAAGTTCTCTGTGTTTGTAGGTTAATTGACAGATACCATAATGCGTTGACAGCTTTTCTTAGAACTTTATTATGGAAAACTTGTAATGATTTTAAATAAGACTTTGCTGCTCCACCCCAGACCAGACATGTTTAATGTGAGGTGAAGAATTGTATTATACTTTGTTGAATCTATTTGAAGGGAAGATTTTCTGTCGGTATGAGGAAAAAGTTTCAGTAAAGTAGTATTTGTTTTGTTAAGACAATGAGTAATATGTGACCTCCAAGTGGGTTTTGTGTCGTGCATCAGACCAAGATATCTTACTGTAATTGAAAGTGGTAATGTTTTATGCTACGCTAAAATCAACACTTATAGTTCTCGTAGCAAAGGAATAGTAACCACACGCAACCAATGGAGCGAATGCATGGCATTGTCATGTATCTGTTACGGAGGGTGGTTACCCATTCCACACGGCATGCCGTAGCACCCAGACACAAACTGCTAAACTTCCCGAAGAAGAACGCGTCAAAGAATCTCCTGGCGACCAAAGGTTAATGCTCAAGGCCTGTGTCCGTCACAGTTGGCATATGAATTACTGCCGGCTCTACAAATTGGCTGATGTACCGTATGTGGCAGCATCCGAATGTAAACTCACTAAGATCGATGTATACGCAATGGCAGGTAACCAGCACGCTTAAATATACACGAATTTTCGTTGATCTCCGTTGATAGATTTCACTATTTTTCGGTTTTCTCGCTTGATTTTCATTTCTGTTATTATTAGAAGATGCAATGATGATTTCTCTATACATTTTTGATTTTTCCAATTTCCCTTATATTACTAACAATTATCGTTTTTATGCCTCTTTTTGAGGTCAAGGTTTCGCTCTTGAAAATTACAGAATTTTTCTTCACATTTTTGTTCCAGTCCCCATATCGATTTCCTATGGGCGAATCGATTAGCAAATGAGATAGTAGTTGGTTTGGGTAGAGAACAGACCTCATTCGTCAATGTAGCATGTGAGGTTAGGATTCATTGCTATTACTTGAGTTGTTACTATTCAAAATAAGATACATCACGTTTGAAACCAAAATATGACAAATATTTTACACTGTTTTAAGAGTAATAAAACAGTAAGAACTTTGATACTTTCGGTACACACTTGTCTTCATCACATAAAGCTAGCCAAGAAACAATATTTCTATTTTTAGAAACAGAAGGCTAATTCAGTGTCTTCTGTTTCCTGAAAGATTTTGTCAAAGGAGTCGTGTTTTGATTTTAGACAACGCAAATATAAATAGTAATACCGCCTTCATTTATCTCTGAATTTATGTTTAGAGACTGTACAGCGTAATGACAATGTCGTAAGTGACAGTATTTTATTTAGAATTAATTGTGAGAGAGTATTTGGAGAGACGTACTATCAACCTCATACTTGGAAAATTGTAATTCCCAAGTTTGTTGGGAATATTATACTTACACGATTAAAATGCTCACGTGTTTACGACGAGCGGAAGAGTGAGCAATCGCGCAATGCCGGCATTAGCTCCTCTAATTGCACGCGATCCTTCGGGTTTCTCCCTCTCATTATTCTTTCGCCGCGAGTATTGTAGCGCCAGAAGACTTTTGCGTCGTTCACTTCGTGTATTAGAGGCAGAAACTGGATTCTCACGACTTGGGATTCTACCACTGGCATCGCTATTGGCAGTTTGAATGCAAATGAACTCACGTTGGTGAAAATGCAGTTCAACTTTACGCATTCTCTAACGTTGTGCGAGTCTTTACTTAAAAAAAAATTAATATACAAAGTAACGACTATGTACTTTAATTTACAAAAACTACGCTGCTATTAGATAGGTGAGGGACACGCAATTAACAATCAAAATGAAAGCACATTTTTTATTAGTTTTTACCCACAAGAAAATCTCTCATTGGCTTAACGGAAAACAAGACACCTGAAATTTCTTTTATACTTCGTTAATAAAAACAGACGGATTATGTAAAATTATAGGATTTTTTTTCATTCTCTTATTATCATCTGTTCTTTTCATATAGCTGTTAAATTCAAATAAACTTGATAGATTGTCTTAGTATAGGAAAACACAAATAATTAAAAGAGTATGTTAACTATCTTTCTTAACGTATGATAAGGTCAGCTAACACTGATTTATTTTTAGCAGCTTTTACTAAATATTATGTGAATAAACCAAGAAGGAAAGGTTTGTTTAAGCGTTTATTCACGTGTGTCACAATATGTTCAAACGAACTTCTCCGAGAATTTTTTAACACTGTCCAGGTCAGCCGTATGGTAAACAAATATACCTGGTATGGTGCTGTGTCTCTAACTCTACATTATTTTGTCTGATAGATTATTATTTGACGTACTCGCTTGATGCTGCATAAAATTCTTAGAGGTTGGGAACAAGATAATTCAACACATCACGAGAAACTACAAAAAGTTTATATGACAAATTGTGTTTAACTGTAGAAGCCGTCACCACTTACTTGTACATATTGTACGCTCCATGAATCTATACGTATACGACTAAATCCACTCCGCTGGATCCACGACTAAATCCACGTCGTATACGACGAATCTATACGACGTGTCTAAATCCAGCGTATCGCGAATGTGATGAACAAATGATGTACTCAACAACCGTCACCAAGAGATATACGCTGTTGATTTCAACTCAGTACGCTAAAAGTCTCAGCTCAACTCAGAATGCTAAAAGTCTCAGCTCAACTAGCGTCGGAGTAATATCACGTCTCCACTTCCAAGTAACGTTAGTATCAGTGCCGTTCGCGTGCGAGCACCCAGCTATGCTCACGCGCATAACGAACAAACGCAAGTGAATCGCAAGCTCCTACGGCGTTTTCCGTCAGCGAATTAGTGATCAAGATTTTACTACCATCGCCGAACCCGTGAGTTAAGACAGAGAATGATATAAAACTCTCTCTTCGAGGAATATATCTGACAATTATTCGCTGCCTTACTGCTGTGGGGAACATTACTTTTCGCTTCCCAACTATATGTTCAACCAGAATAAAGACTTGTCATATTTCCTGAAACTCACCTTTGTATATTTATTTGGAAAGGGGATATTCTCCCCCCCACAAATAAAGTAACACAGTCAAGATGACTCAAATTATCTTTGGTTAGCATTCTCACTCTCAGGCCGTCCGCACACGAGACGTTTGGCTTGCGACGTGACTGACACCAGTCGGAGAGAAGAAAAGTAAACTGTACGACGAAGCAGAAACAATTCGCACACGGAACGATCTTTCTCTCCCCCGCTGTCGCGTCCCGTCCTTTCAAATTAGCAACTTTGGGGTCCATTTACCTGAAGATTGATATCCTATCATTTTTCCTTCACGGGTACTTAACCAGGAAGGTGCAAAACTGTTCATATTAATGGAAGGTGAGATATGGATAGTTTTATCGATTATTAAGGCGAAAAGATTCTCTAGTGTGATATATTAGTATATAAAAAAGAATAGAAATAATATAGACATAAGAGAATAAATAAAGCAAAAAATACAAAGATGAACCTTTAATGAAATATTATCAACTCCAGTTGTGAAAACTGAAAATAGGGTTGGAGAAGCTATCGCTCACCATTCCGAAGAATACTCCAAAACAAAGGCCACACTCCCGAAGCATTTTTTCTGTTCCACTATCATAACGCACAGAGTTTTATCTCGTGTGAAGCCAAATATATCTCAATCTGTAACTTACTTTTAACTCTTCAGAGGCAAATATTTTTGACAAATTATAATTCTTAACTCACTCACGAGAGAGAGATACTAAACCTTCAGGAACGTATCGCAATAAGAGTAAACATACCAAACTTCGTTCTTACCCCAAACTTCACGTGTACCTCGATTAAACGTTGATAGTTTTTTCCCCATCGTCCTATTTACCAACACGGCGCCTCACGATACCTGTATCATCGTCCGGACCAAGATACGCGTTCGTCCCGCAGAAAGCAACTTCCGTACGGAAGTTGGACCCAGGCGAGGTCATTAACTTGGGACGAAGCCTATCTCTTGCTTCGCTTGGGGCATGTAGCCACGGATTCCGCTACAAGTCACGTCGACACTCCCCCCCCCCTCCGAACTTCTCACCCCCTCGAGCATGGCACGCAGAGGAGCGCGAGAAGTTCCTCGGAAGTTCGTCTGAAGTAACGCATTAACAAAACAAACACGTGGAGAGGAGGCTGCGTCGACTTGGAGCGGAAGATGCGCTGGATCAGGTATTGCTGTCATTCACGTCTAAGTTGAAAAACATACGCTTTTGCGTGAGATTCCCGGGGATTCTATCAACAGCGTTGCTTCTCAAGCACAGTATCGACGAGGGAAATCTTCAGTCGTGCGCAAAGAAGATTCCAGTGATGACAAAAATATCCTGTAACTTTAATAATGCAATTAACATATAAATATTAAAAAATAACAGTAGAGTTATTTACGTCGATCATCAAGTTAAGTTATTAAATTTTACGACCTTTAAAAGACAAAGTACGTATAGTTTCAGCAGGATTTGTGCCTTTATTAGATATTTAAATAAATAATACGGTATTCTAGAGTCGTATCGTTAATTAAATTGTATAATATTCAACGACAGAAAAAACAACAAACGAAGCAAAAACAGAAGTCATATACAAAATTATCACAAAATTGATAAATAAATATTGCATACCTTCTCCGTATCCCTAAGTAAGTTTAAATTATCCATTTTTGTTAGGGGTATCATTTCTGACATGGAGGATCTAAAAAAATTCTTTTTTCCCCCTGGGGATATTTTCTTGATCATGTCCCTGGTATTTTGCTAATTCATCAAATGGTGCTCGTCTAAGTAGTGATTTTTATATAGACACTTTATGAAGGCCAAAATCATGGTAAAAAAGTAATTTATCTATTGTAATGGAACGTTGCTCCCTTCAATTAACTTCGGTCGTACGGGCTCGTGAACGTGAAGCGTCTCGAAATTAGAACCTCAGCACTCACCAATGAATCCACCGCCGTCGTTGAAGAGTCCCACGCAGCATCAACATCCACCTATATCTATGCTAGCGCTCCTTTCGCCCATTTGCTAATCTTCCTGAAAAAGAGAAATGACCGACACGGGCTAAGTGAATACTGAGTTCGAGTTTTTTCTGAGGACTTCGCTCCATTTTTAATTTATTATCGCTGATAATTCTCGTATTTTCAGACTATTGAAGGTCGGTAAATTCTTTGACATTGGAAACTAATGTGATAGCTTTTAGCCAGATGAAAATGGCGACGAGCCAGGTATTGAACCCAAGACTCCTGCTTTGACCACATAGGGGTTAATGACTACACCACTCGTTCGCCTTCCACAACTATACACCACTTTCACCCAGGCAGGAGCCCCGGGTTCAATTCGAGGCTCGTTTCCATTTCACCTGGCAGAAAGTTATCACATGCCTTCTCCACGTGTGTGTACACGGAAGAAATATTTTTCCTGTGATCTTGCAACATTTAGAAGACACGACTTTGTAGAGCAGATAAATTATTTGTAATCCATTTTCGAATTCAGTCAATATTTATGGTCTTTACATTATAACATTTCAGACAATTAATGTGTTTACATACAAATTATATGAAATCATAGAAGGATTATAAATATGACATATCTTAAGACACGATATAAAAACGTTTGAATAAAACAATAGCTCATGTCTAAATAAATATTGTCGTATTACAAACATATATAGAATAGCACATTAGCATATTTGTCTATTAAAAAAAATTGTGTCTTATGTAAATATTTAAAAAAAAATACTCTCATGAATGATAGAGAAAGGAATAATTAAAAACACTAACACCCGTATAATTTGTGGGAGTGAAGCCCTAAGTGGGAATCTGGGATTATAATCCCCTGGCGAGTCTATTAAATAAAAGAAAAAGATAAACAAATGGATAATAAAATGTGTGATATTGAGTGCTGATTTAAGTTATCTGGCAAATTTTTTTCAACTATAGTACATATTGATGTCGAAAAATTATGATCAGTGAAATAGATTTCTAAATTTAAAATAAAACTGCAGTAAAAATCTCTCTCGAAGCTCCAATGCTGGACCACGTTAATAAATAAGAATAGCTACGTGACATAATATTTGGAGGTTACTAGTTCGCCAGGAGCAGCAAATTAATGTCATCATGATTTAATGCACTTAATTGTTCACATATTTCTTCAATATGATCAATTTTCACGGTGCAAATAAAGTTATATTTCATTTTGAGTTCTTTCATCCTGCAGTACGTACGAGGCATGTCGTGTGTTTTGGGATACACGAAAATAAGTAAAAATCCGTGTGATGTGAAATATGACACTGGTCACAATCATTCTTTAAATATCCTGTTTCCAGACAAACAATGTAAATAAATTTTCAAACACTGCCTTCCCTTCCTATCACAATAACCTTATCATTCCCATTGGAAAGAGGCTTTATTTAAATAAAAATACAAAGGAAATGTTCCCATATTTCATTCCTCTAAAAGGATTAAACATGAATGCAAGTGAATAGACAACAGATTTCCTAGAACTTCTATCATACTTGAGAGATGAATATTTAACATTGGAAACGATTTTAAGTTTGCTGTTTTTTACAACGACTGTATTCTTCCAGACAGATCGTCTTTGAAGAATATATGAAAAAAAGAAAATATTGAAAAATTACGGCACGGGATTCTGTGATATTGTTCTTCTTTTCTCAGTCTTACACAAACGCTTCGACAGGAATCCATCTTCCCGCAATTATATAAGAGAGATGTTCCTCTACACGTGAAAGGAAACTCTTCTAAGTCAATTGCACTTCTCTCTACCTTATATACACAAAAAATTATAAGAAAATGGTGAAGGAACTATAATTAAAAAATATGAAGAAATAACACACAATCTCATAATCTACACTTCTCCGTACTCTTTAATCAGTGCAGCTGCGAATCACCGAATTTCCCATGGACATCAACACATTACACGATCGTATATTATAATTATTATGACATAATATATTCACGAGATTCAGAAGTACATGAAACACTACTTAATGTATGCAACGATAACACAATATTTACAACTACATTTACAAATGTTCGAATTTGACCCTCTCATGGATATAATATTATTTAACATTCGTACAATGTTAAATTCAATTCAATTAGAGGGTTGCTTAAATTTAACTATTGAAGGTTTTCCTTAAATGAATATTCCCAACGGCTAAATCACTATTAACCCCTTTAGATATCTACTACCCTATTTTCAAGCAATTACGCTGAAATCTATTTGATACATTACTCAGATAATTTTAAAAAAATAGAAAAGGAACAGATTGGCTGTTTCATTTGTGATGCGCTTTGTCATTTTTGCGTGAGTAAAAATTTGAATAGTGAGAATTAATCGAAATAGACCGTGCTGCTTTTACAATACATGACTAACTCCCAAATTTACCTAACTTTCAGTATAGTATTATATAATCCAGTAAATAATTCAACTGAATTCCGTTTCTTCCTTCGTCATCCCTCACAGATAATAACATGTATAGAGGAAACACAAATAAATAATTTACTTTAAAAAAAGTAGATACTACTGCATACGACAATATCTAATTTTTGTAAGCAAGCAAGTAACCATCCCATTAATCTCGATCAAGGACTCTAGAGCATGGGTGGATATATCATTT
>NNCF01127613.1:116013-142184 GCA_002313205.1 Laupala kohalensis | reverse complement strand
AAAAGAAGTTATTTAACAAATATGTACTATTATTAAATCTTTAAATTATTTAGAAAATACTGGGTATAATTCGTAATAAAATAACTCTAAATTGGAGGTTAATTATCACAACAGTACTACAGTACCTAGGCCGCAGCAGAGATATCCCATATATAAAATCTACGTCTACCCGAAGGGAAACAGGAGAAAAATGCCTGTCACGATGGAGTACATTGAGGTGAAGTATTCATTCCATTCGGGAGCAAATGGAACGGCTTCGTATAAATGGTGGACGGTGAATCCCCAGACGCCCAGCAACGGTCAGTCAGACGACCGACCAGCCTTCGCACCGCGCCGCGCTTTGCTAGAGCGACTCGGGAGCTGTTCGAGCCACGAGCAGTTCGTGCAAGTAATTAAGGCGAATCGTCTAGGGCTGAGCGAATGCGGACCTGGGCGTCCCTTCGGAGGGCCCTCCGTCCCCCTCGTGCACCGCCAGTGGCCCTTCGTTGCCACGCAGGGCGGACGGGCAGGCGGTCTTCGCCAAGGACCCGCAAGCCCTGATCGCTTCTCTAGCGACTTCTCTCGCTGTGGTTACTCTCCCGAGATCTCAGCTGTTGCACAAGTAATTGAGGGGAGTGCATTTATGACGCAGCGAAGAAAAAATAAGAATTTTTTACAGGCTCTCACATTAATGTGGCGTAAGGCTATAGAAATGAACGGAGATTACGTTGAAGAATTGGGCAAAAAATATTATTCGTCCATAAGAAGTCGTATCAATATGTTGTATCTAATTCCTAAATAAAATCATCCTCCTTCGAGGAAAAAGCGTTGCATTACTTATTCAACGCCCTTCATATGATGTGTTCAGAATAATCATTGAAACGGCATAATGATCATACGTGTATTATGTTTAATTAAGAACTACGTCCCGTTTCAACTGAAACAATGTATTTGGAGAATGGTCTTTAGTTTGGCTAGAGTTCTTACTTTTGCTACTGTTTTCATTGAATAACTGTCCGGAAAGGCAAGGCAAAGTGTATAATATCCTTATCCATATTAAATTTGTGACATGTGCGATAGTTTTTTATATCAATTCCATTAGAAATTAAACGGGAAAATATTTAAAAATTGTCCCTTCTGTGGTTTTATCCATAAGAATCCATGCAACTTCAAGACGTTTTTATTAAAATATTACCCCCACAACATCCAGATGTGTTGATACCAGTAGATGGATAATAGTTTTTCTATTATTGAATAATATTCAGGACATTTAAAAACAATTTATAGATCATTTATACTACCTTAAGGTAGAATGGTTGCTTCAGACGCTATCCAAGTATTCAAGAATTTATCGTTTTCATAAAAATGTAAGAAAATTCTGATAAAATATTAAATTTTGTAAATAATATTTTTTTAAAATTTACAATACTAAATTGAAGTTTCAGTATTCAAAAAATAAAGATTTGTTTGTAAATTGGTTTTTAACACGCGACAAAAGCGATAACCGTGGATAATATTTGTTCAACTTCAATTTCTTTTTTCGATATCGAATAATATATTAAACACTCAAATCAGGCAATATTATGCATATTAATTGAATTACCACACTTACTGATAATACCCAAAGCAAATCAGTGTCAAAACGTAGAAATCAAGATTAGTAAATTGTAAGTAAGTATTACTGTTTACTAATCTTCGGGGAAATATTTGGTTTTAAGTACTCGTAACTGCAGCTTCCGCTATGAGTTTCTCTTTATTATTTCTTTTTCACAAAGTAAAATTTGAAAATTGTACATCTCTGGATTCTTCATTATTTGTAGCAATTTTGGAACCAATTGTTTTAGTTTTATCCAGATTACAGCTACGTTTTTTCGAAATATTTGACCCTGCTAAACTTGTCCATAACATATAATTTTCTCTTATTGTTATTCAAATTTGGTACAGTAAAGGACAAAATTTTACTGAATATATTTTAGGACGTTCTCAATCTTGGTCCGATTGAGTACACTGCCTCAGTAGTTCCATTCCGGTTAAGATTGTCCTCTGGTTTTCCTTACTGCTCTTTGATCGTAATTGGAGTTTACGGGTACTTGCTCCAGAGAGTAAATTAGTTTGTGGGCATAACGCGGCTCTTCACATTTGTTGCAAATAATTATGAGAAATATCTAATACAATGGTAAATACACTGCTTTCTTGAACAATTTTAAAGAAAATAGACTGAAAACTACTTGAAAAATCTATCAGGATCTTATATGGTATGAAAAGTGGAAGGTAAATTATTTTTCATGACACCTATTACATAATAATAATAAAAAACATATGAGGGGTTTACTTTTACAAAAAAAACTTTTATTTATGCCAAAATTTATAAAAAATACACGTGTTTACCAGTATATGAAGAAAGTAAGCCACATCCAACAGGGTATTAAACTACTAATTCTTGAACAAACACAACTCGTGTTATTTGCTTCCCGTATTCCGCCAGTTGGTCTTCTTGGGTGACCAGATGTGTCTACAGTGTATATGCGTTGCCCTTCATCCGTTCGTTCCCCTTCCTTCCGAGGGCCACTACGTCGCTGCTCGCAAGGCGAAGTACTTCCAGTCCTTTGGCCACTAGCGCGTGACTTCGCGTGGGTTTCGCTCGCGTAATTGAATGAGTGCTTCCCTACTTGTGCTGCGTGTGGGAGTGGAGTGCAAGAGTTGAACGATGTCGAAGAAAAGAAAGAAAACGGAGAAGGAGATGGAGAAGAAGAGAAAGAAGAGGGAGAAGAAGAGAAAGAAGAGGGAGAAGAAGAGAAAGAAGATAGGGAAGAAGAGAAAGAAGATAGGGAAGAAGAGAAAGAAGATAGGGAAGAAGAGAAAGAAGAGACGGAAGCAGAGAAAGAAGAGACGGAAGAAGAGAAAGAAGAGGGAGAAGAAGAGAAAGAAGAGAGGGAAGAAGAAAAAGAAGAGAGGGAAGAAGAGAAAGAAGACAGAGAAGAAGAGAAAGAAGAGGGAGAAGAAGAGAAAGAAGATAGGGAAGAAGAAAAAGAAGAGAGGGAAGAAGAGAAAGAAGAGGGAGAAGAAGAAAAAGAAAAGGGGGAAGAAGAAGAATGTATATGAAGATTGGCGTTTATGAGTGTTGGGAGAAGGAAGAAAACTTGCAAGCGAAAAAGCCACGAGAAGAAATTGGGAAAATCACTGTAGCAAAACGGCAAATACCTTACTTCCATACAAAATTTTAGGGTACTTCACACTCTCATACTATAATAAATACGCTTCACCGTTTAGCCCCTGAATCAAATGTGCGCAAAACCACAATTTTAATAATACCTGGACCGCTATATCATGTCAAATATATGAAGTCAGGCCATAAGTAAGTAGTGGAATGCGAAAAAGAATATGTCGATGCCCGAGAGATATCCATGTTTGGAGCTTGTCTTGGAGGAATCCTCAAAGAGCGTTTGGGGATCAAACCTACCATTTGTTGGGACGAAGTCCACCAGCAACATGGGAGCTGGGGGTTACACCTCTATTGAGCAAAGTGAGTTCATTAAAATAACAAAAGTATTAATGAATATCATCAAGAGATTTTGGAGGATTTTTCCCAACTGTAATAAATAAATTTTATTTTTAAATTGGTTTTATTATTTTCCAAAAATTGTGTTGACTGAAGAAGATTTCTAGATTTAAAATAAAAAGTACGTGATAGAAAAATGGCTCTTATTTCGAAAGTTGAGTTCAACTACGCTAAACTATTTAGAGTGAATTCAAAATAGTTTGTCTTTAAAAAACAACTCAATTCAGAGTGTTTGTAACACCGAAATAAAAAGATCTGGATTAATTTTTCCCAAATATTAAAGGTTACTTCTAAAAGTTCATTATACAGCGCGAAGTGTGGAATTAATTGTTGGAGCTTGGCTTGGTTGTTGTTCATTGTCTTGTTTGCAAGACAGTATCATCTGCAGACAGTGAAAGTGGGAGTGTTTTCTACACAACACACTGACTCATCAGTAGATGGCGCACACATTTGGCGGACACATGTATGTTACGAATATTCAATTCTCACAAAAGACGACGTAAAACATAGTTTTCTTCTCTCTCCTCGTTTCAATTTGGACCTTCGACAGCTTTTGTTAATTGATTTCCGGACATGTTATACGAATACGTAAATCACTGATAAATTTAAGGAATGCTTTATTTTACAGAAATTGGCCGTACCTTGATCCACTCTTGTCACCTCCTGGTATATTCACATAAATGTTTGTTGTATCTGCAAATCTAAACCCTATCATACTTATGTATCCAATTGAGTGACATTTGGTGAAACGACTTTCAAGAGATGCACGCAATTTTAATTTGCACGCTTCAAAGTCACGTCTCAAGGTTGGTCACAATGCATCAATTTGTTTGCGAGTTATCGGGGAAACAAAATTTTTAACCTACATACATATTCATACACACGTACATATATACCCACACCCATATACACATACGACATTGGACATCATCGCCCAAATTTGAAAATACATTCTCCTGGAGCTAATTCGCAAAGATCCGAAGAGATCTCAAACTATTTTTTCCGACAAATTACAATACTTTCCTTATACACTCTGTGTAATAGGAAACGTGTATCATTTTATTGGATTAGCAAAATGAATTTAAGAAATATATTGTAGATTATGTTTCATAGACAAAAGGAATAAGTCCTGAATACTACTCCAAGTGTAACGAGAATTTTCTAATACACCGTAGTAGCTAGAAATTATATAATATAAATAAATAGTAGATAAAATATTATTCAAATGTGATATCTCCATGATTTATTATTTATACACACAAAGGATAATAACTAAACCATAGCAAAACATTTAACTAATAGTTTAGCACTCTCTTACCGTGCAGAATGGTTGACTTATTAACGGTCTATCCGCTGTCATTAAATATAATACTCTAATTAACCGACTGAATCCGTGCAAATACCATTTCTATTTACAGTGTTTGATGTTTAGCTTTTTTGCTATGTTTCCTAGCAATGTAATATTGTTCCTTCATTTCAAGCATTACCAATTATAATTAAAGGTTACATTGAAGTAATTAAGATTATTTTGTTTATCACTAACTGATTAAATTATCTCACATACTTTATATCAAAATAGTAATGAAAATGGAATTAAATTTCTGAACAAATATGAATTCAACATTTAATATATTATATTCCCCCCTAAATTTTTGTGCTGGCGGGTGTTCGAGAATATACATAAGTGCTAATATATAAATGCGTAATGCAAAAGCACTGAAATGAACAGATAGTGATGAAATTTGGCAAGAAGATAGTTTAGATGTCCAGAGTGAACTTTTATTTTTTAAATGTGTGATGAGAAAGATAGAAATTGTTTTTGACAATAAATGTCGATAAAATAAAAAAAAGAAGTAATTTTTTTACGCTACCTAATTGCCACAAAGGGCTCTAATGACCTTGACGCTGGCGAGCCCTAAAGCCCCAAGAAAAGAAACCTAATTGCCACAGTTAGAGAGAGGTAACAACTATGAATGGCAATATTGTCTGCCTCAAAGAGTTTTACTAAAAAGTCCGGGACAGCATATGTCTATCTACAAAAATAATGAAAGTAAATAATCAATCATCATATTTAATGAATGATTTGTTTTGTACATTCAACAATGATAAAAAAAACATCTTTAAATTGTAAAATTTCGTTGAATTTTTTATATTTGATAAGAATATAATATTTCAATGAAATGGTGCAGCCACGACACGCCTCGGATACGAAACTTAGGCGGGCGCGACTCCCGCCAGATGGCGTAGTGTATACAGTCAAGTATTGTATTAAATTTGTATTATAATGAATTTGAAAACACGTATTTGATTTTAAAAACACGTATTTTATTTTGTAAAAGTATTTTGATCTGACTATATAGATAAGTTTGATTTCTTCCTTAGTAAAAGATTTAAGTTCAAGAAAAATCCTGGGCAACGCCGGGAAATCAGCTTGTTAAATAAATTTCCTCGATGGAATCACTTAGAAATTATTATAGATTTTTCCATAGAAATCTCCAACAACGAAGTTCATAGTTCGTTGAATCACCACCAGAGTAACGCGAGGGAATATGGCGACGGGGAGGGGAGTTCGCAGTGGCTGTTGTCGTTTGCCCAAGGGTGCCCACCGCGCTTCGCTGACGTCGGATTGTTTGACGTAAACACTTTGAAGATTCACAAGGGAAACGAGAGCTCTTGACAGAAAGTGGATTCTCAGACTGAGAAAGTGATACACTTAATTTATGGTAATTGAAGTGTTAAGAGAATCGTGTAAGAAGAATCGCGGACTGTACCACATCACACTACTTGGAATTGTTCGCATAATAGAGGTGTTTTCTAAAAGCGTAATACGTAATATTTGCTTGCTTATCTGAACATTCAGCTCATTTCGTCACAAGTTTTATTAACGTTGTTTCTTCTTATATAAAAACATGAATTATTGTATGTGGTTGTCCGACAAGCAAATACAAACAAAGAAAAATAAATAATTTTACACTTACCAAGATCTTTGGATTATTTATTTATCTAGATTATGAAAAAGACGTTAATGGTACAACTGAACCATTTTATGAATATTAATCAAATCGAACACCCGGGTGACCATTGTTCAATTTATCGATTATAACTTCTTATCTGAAAATGAAAACTGTATACTATATTTTATCGATAATTTGATGCAGGAATTAGCAGAACGTAAATAAGCTGGAAGGATTAGAGTGTAAAGGTGAATTGAATTAGATAGTCCTTTCTTGTTTTTGCCCGGAGAGTCTACCCTTTAAAACTGTTTATATTTGGTATATTTTGTTTTTTTACTGATGACGTCATGAAAATGCACTATTCGAAGAAAAAGTTTACTTACAAAAAGAAAGCAGCAAAAAACTCCCACAAATTAATTCATATGCTTTTCTGTCAGACAAATAATTTACCTGTTACACAGAAGACTTATCAAATTCAACACGTATTCGCCTGACAAGAAATATGCACAAGAATAGATTACAGGCAATTTTGTCTCGTTTCCTGTTGTATGGGAAGGTCAACGATCCAGTAGGTAGTGGTTTAAACAGTATTGACTGTGGAATATCTCCAATTTCATGAAATAGTAATGTATGTAATGTTTGTAATGTACTTTTCTGAGATTGAGGAGAGAATACGATGAAGACTGAATATAAATATAAGTGAGGATTCAAGGAGGAATATTTGCCACAAAATTACAAGTCACACGAGCAAGGTTGCGGGAACTTAGCTTCTAAAAATTAAAGAAAAAGTGTACAAAAAAAATCAAAGGATTGTTTTCTTATTGCGACAATCAACGGAATTTAAGTTAACCAAGAAAAGTCGTGTTCTATGTTTCAGACAAGCGTTATTAATCCTAGCAGGATATTCGTCTTAGGAGTACAGCACGAGGCCCGTCTGCTGTGTACGTAGACTTGAGTTGTGTAACTGACAAGTATATGTGTTTGCTCTCGTCAAGTAAAGCAGGTCGCCATTTGTCGGATTCGCGAGCACGCTATCCGTTTGTCGTATGTTCTTAGAGATAAGAACAATGGAATGTTACGTCGAGCGATGTACAACACCCTTCAAACGAAGTAAACATTCTTTGGAGTGTTTGATATTTTTCTGAACACAAATTGATTTCATTGTACTCAATTTAGGATTTAACTTATTACTTCAAACATAAGACAGTAAATGTAAATAAATGGATATTTCCGATGGTTGTCTGGTTTAGTGTCTTCAGTTGTAATTTTAACAAATTTTAGTACCTTGCGTCCCTAGACTTACCGTAATTTTTAACACATAGTAGTCACTCCAGATGAAACCTAACCTCATATCATTCAGTTAGAGACAAAACTTATTATGTATCTGATCTCATTTTGCATCATTCTACTCATGACTATTATTATAATAATGCATACGGAGCCATTTTGACATCGATAAGAACCGTGAATATTTAGCATTATAAGTACATTTGTCGTAACGATTTAAATAAATTGCATAATTAAGAATATTATTGATCTACATTCAAAAACGATTAATGCAATTAAAATATATGCTGTAAAATAAATTAGTGAAATATACCTCTCAACATATACCGTAATAAATAAGAACGTACAAGACCGCAATCAAATAGATTTTATGTCCTTTTTTTTCGGGGGAATAGAGATTCACGAACAAAATTTGCTTCTTTCAGGGAATGGGGGTAGTTATTGAATCTCCTCCATCGACAAAACAATCTCTCATGATGCCACTACTAGACTAATCCTTCTCCCTCCACAGGACTTAAGCCCTCTGTGACTGAGCTCCTTGGACAGATAGCGTTTCTCACGCCACACTCTCTACGAGGGAGAATCAAGGTTAAACTTCTTGCCCTTGGGGATTCAGTGAAGTAACTCGTGTTTGCCGTCAGATAATGTGCCGGGGTTGGACAATCAGAGTGGAAGGTATTGTCATATCACAATACAATAGAGTGTCGATTATCTCAACTAATTTTGTCGGGGATGGTTCGAATAATAAAACTAGTGGTGCAAAACCATTACTCATACTTTCTCATACTCGTTATTCCGTCTGCAGCATAGAGTGAGAAAAAATTTTATAGCAAAAGGGTCATTTCTGGCGTGTTACTCTATATTTTAGTCGTCTTCCAGTGCTCTTTTCATGCTTAAAGTCGCTACTGTCAGTTATACGAAATTTGAAAGTAAAATAAATCTTCCGTATATTATTTCAAAACATATAGCGACATATCTGTGTTATAAATATCGTAAAAGTGTTATATAAATGTTATTTCGCAGTAGACTGAAATTTATGTGTTTTCGTATCTGCAGTGCGTTTGCTGTCCTATGTATTTTATCATTGTCATATCTTTCAATTCAGTTTACGAAAAGTGTTGACTACGTCTGCTTGGTCTATTTAAGCAAAATCGTTGGAGTTGTTTTTTGAGAAACATTCGAAAGAGTACTTTGACCTTCATGTGAAGTACCCATTGATTCAAAGTAAAAAAAAAAAAAAAATTAGAGCTCGTGCATCGACAACAAGTAAATTCTACCGCATATACGAAATGCGAATTAAATTGATTCATCCATTTTCTCAGAATCGCTGCGCACAGAGGACAGACGGACGGGCGTTTTGTCAAAAACCACTTTTTCAGAAACATGGACAACAAAAACGGATATTTTCGTCGCAACCTTGCTATCGAATTTTTTCACCATTACAAAACTTTCTATATGCAACGTATATGAGAAATAAAAAAAAATAGGATAATCAAATTACACCGACAAAGAAGAAAAAAATTCAATACAAAGAATTGTACTAAAAAACAACTTTGTTATTTGCATGTACCATCTAGTGTATAGTGAAAGAAAATGAAAAAAATATATACGTTGTATGTATGTAAATTTGTGCTATGAAACATACTCGTGTGCTTAAAAATTAACTTCCTCTTTATATCAGCTACGTCCCTAATTCAAGTCCCTGCCACTGGGTGTGGTGCGATTTTTCTTGTGGTTTGAATCACCAGGACAGCGAAACACCATACCATGAGACGGCCCCGAACTATCTCCATCTGAATCTCACTTTGAATTATACGACTAAAATAAGATTAGTTCTTAGCCACAGAGACGGAGCCGAAGCCCGAGGTTGCATCCTTAGAGGCTAAGCGGACTAGAGCCTCCTATAGCATTGTACGTGGTACGGTGCTGTGGAGTTCTTACCGCTTAGTCCCTGTGCGTATGGCCTTTTGCGTGATACTGTAAGCAACTCATAAAAAACCCTCTTAACCGGAGTGGCCGATTATCCGTTTGGCCCGTTAACCCGTGGTAACCGTGAAATATCTATTTTCGTTCAAAAAGAGCCTACGATTTCATCAGGTTATAATGAATAAACAAGCAAATGTGACGTCATTCGAACTCATTCCATTGTACTGTCTACATTCATACAAACATTAGCGGACACGAAAAAAATCAAAGAAGCACTCCGAACGTTGCGTCACCAGGAACTTTCCAGCAAAGGTGCCATGTTTGAGTCACTACCTGCCAGCTATTACACTGCGATGAAGAGGGAGGAAAAAAAACTGTTCAATGGGATAGGTTGGTGTATCCGAGGACCGGGTGAAAGGAGGTTAAGATATAGGATAAATTTTATAGCTGACGAAACAACCTTTTGGTATCCAATTGTATAAGACTGGCTGTACTGAAGGGAGTGCGAAATAAAATAGGTTGAATGCGATGAGCTTTATTTGAAAGTGACCTAGAACCACTTACTTCGAAGCAGTAAGTACGGTGTAAACCGGAAACTAAAAGTGCTTCCATTGGCTGTTCGACCGACGAGAGGCAATGATTTTTCCTGTGAGAAAACAGATCCCGTGAACAACATACACGTATTCATCACCAATTATAACATTAACGGTTTTTCCTTGAAACATAAAATGATTATTAGAAAATTCATAAAATGAAATAAAACATATTAGTTAAACATATCAATTTACTTACAAAAAACAACAACAAACAAAGCAAAGATTGATTCAAGAAAAATTAAGCATATAAAGGTAAATCCCGTGAAGATGTTTCGTTACAAATAATAAAAATCTTCTCAATTCAAACACAGTTTTATATGTAATAATTTCAACAGCATTATCAAAGTAAAACTAGACTAAAAATGAAGTAATAGAAGTTCAAAACCGAAGTGTCCCAAAAATAAATAATTTTGACTTACGTCCTTGTGATGGACGAATAATATATATTTTGTGATACTTTCTAGACAACGTTTCGGTTTTATCATGAAGCCGTCGTCAGATATTACAAATTATAACAAGAAACATAACAACAGAAAAATTAAACAAAAAGTCGAAAGTGTTTAATTATTTAGTGTCACTGCTTATGTATGTGTTATGCTAAGTGTTCAGTATATTGCACTACTTACTTCCGTCTTATTTTATCTCCTTACTACGCTTCCCTCATTCCTCACTCCACACCCCAATTCACCGGTACATGTCAGTCATCCACTCTTCATTTCCACACCCGAACCCCACTTTACTTTTCGGATCTGAATAATGAGAGCGTCCATGATCCACAAGCTGCACTCCCAATGCCCACGGATTTCCTCTGAGTAAATATTGAAGCAATCAGTCGGTGACGTCATGTAGCGGCGTCAGCTGTTCGTCTGTCGATCGACGGGTGTTATTTGTTTCTCTGAGGGAAAGAGCGACGATCGCTACTGCAGATTTCGCCTCACTCGAATTCGTTTGCTCTGAATCACTGTTGCGACAGTCACACCTCCGGATCGTTGCTTATTGCGCACGCCGATTCACAGCGGCTCTTTTGTTGCTGAGTCAATACGGAACTAATCCCATAAAAAATTCTCGTTGAATATATACGTTGTTCTGAGAATGCGTGAATAATGATTTTGTAAAAAGTATCATTAGGTATAACCTATTGTTAAAATGTTTTCTTCTCATTTTTGCAAAATTTAGCTTATAATTACATGATTTCTCAAAGAGCAATAGATGCTTCACATTTTTTCACGTAACTTAAATACGAGAATGAGTTCGGTAAAATTAATTAATTTTCAAATTTGTTGGGTTACGTTTACGAACTACATGCCATAAGAATTTACTTATTTATTTATTTATGCAAATTGATAGAATGTCTTAATTTATGATAAAGAAGATAATGTAGAACATAATATAGTTTGCAGAATTGCAAATATAAAAATCTAGTAGCAGAATCGTTACATCTTTATCATTAAACGCATTTGCATACCCATTACTTAATATTGAACACTGCACTTGTATAAAAATTAATATGTTTCAAGTATATCCATTGAAAGAAATGTAACTAATATTATGTGTTTGTAATTTCTTACGAAAACTTCTACGTGATAAATTATTCAGCAATACCATGAAATACTTTTTTGAGTGTATATTAAGAAAAGTTTGGTCACTGTCTACTCATGGAAGCCAACAGTTTAATTAAGCAAATATTTAGATAACAAGATTATTTTTGTCGTCTAGAGGATATTTTTTAATTTTCTTATCGAATATTACTGTTCGTTATTGGGAGGGAAGTGAATCAACATTAGGTGTCAGATGATGAGAGAAGTGATTCTATAATTAATCAGTGAAATAAAATCTCGTCGTAGTCGCTCAAGCACACGATGTTCGTTATCTTTTGCTCGAATTCCCTTTTCAATTCAGTTTTTAGTTTTATACCTGTCAATAAAGTTACTTCGCTATGCGCTATGGGATACACGAACAATGTTTTAGAAACTCTGTTTTTAATACAGCTCAAGGTCAATGCCATTACAGTCCTTAAGATACGTCTCATACCATTAATAATGTGTAGCTGTTGAACATTAATTGTATGGATTTCTAACTAGACATACCAATGCAAGAAACTGATATAAATATAATTTGTGATTTAAGTAGACAACAATTGAAGCCATTTTTCTCGAATTTTGAAGTATTGAAAGGTAAACCTAATTTCTTTTACATATCACACATTTCTGCCTCGTATAACATATAAGGAAGACGACACTGTCTAAAAGACAGTAATATCTGTGTAATATCATAGTGAAAAACACACAAATCATAGAACAGGGGCTACATATATTCTTAATAGAACCATGATCCACGTTGTGGTAGAAACAACAGAAAAAATGGTTTCCGGATATGGCAAATGAATGGTTTTTATGAAACTAAATAGCTCTCTTGACATGCAATACACATAACATTCGCTTCTCAATTTGTCAACTTCTTAATTTTGACCTTTTTTACAGAGTAAATTAGTTTATTGTCCTCCAAGTGGTCATACGAAGTATGTACTGCTTTTTGACAATAAATTTATTCATACATACCATTATCCACAGGTACGAGAAAACGAACGAAAGAGCAGTTTTAAATTACAAAATATATGCAGCCTGTGAATATATTATTTGAACTGACAGATTTTTACTGATAAAGTGTAGTATACCGAAAAGGATTTTAGGATATTTTTTTATCTGAGGAGCACAATAGGACTAATTCTCAGGTGCTTGCCATCCCCCAATTTACTCCGATTTCTGAATTTTTTCAGTTGTAAACTTGTATTTGATTCGATAATTTTTAATACGAATATTTCAAAATACAGGTTCTACGATCGCTAAAAAAGTAATTTTATAAATTTTTCTCTTTAGTATGAACGGTTTATGACTAACCAAGTCGTACGTGGCATTATACGTATTCATTCTCGAGGAAAGTATATATTTCGGGGTCATTTTCTCACAGATAAAGTTTAAGATGCGGAACATATTATCATAGCCACGCTCAAAAGTCCATGATAACTCTAATGTGTGAATAGCGTGAGTAAAATTAGTCACAGTCTGAACCTCTTTTAAGATTTACTTGACATTTTAGAGGACAGATAAGAGATTTCAGCACGAACCCAATTGGTGAAATTACGAATTCGACTCACGAACACCGCAATATTCTATATCTCCATTCTCTCAGACATATTATGTCCAAGGCTCTTACCCTCTGAGACAGGAAATTGAAATCCAAAGTAGGTCGCGTTCTTTAATGGCACGATTCTATAATTGAAATCAAATTTACAGCAATTTTCAGCGAATATTTGGTAACCTCAATAATCTTATCCTCCAAATCT
Organism: Laupala kohalensis; assembly: GCA_002313205.1. NCBI lineage: Eukaryota > Metazoa > Arthropoda > Insecta > Orthoptera > Trigonidiidae > Laupala > Laupala kohalensis. The sequence continues at coordinate 128,540 of NNCF01127613.1, read as the reverse complement.
GAAAAGAGAAGTTACTGCTCCATGTAACGGAAAAGTATATGGGGGAACCAAATAGAAAAGGTAAAATTTCCGTCTTTGCTGTAAAATACGTTATCTGTATAGTGGGATTGAAAAAAATAAATTTGATGGTTCATAGTCATAACAGTAGGTTGAAATCTCACATTTTATACGACTGATATGAAATTTAGCGAGAAAATCTTTTTTTGAGGATGGTAGGGCAAACATATTATGGCGCTTTTACGAATTGAGTACCATTTACGACATTTAAAATAGAAATGGGCATGTCTAAAAGGATACGTGTATATTGCTGAAATAAGTATTTCAAACTCAAGAGTCAAAACGACTTGTCAGTTCCTCATTTATTTTTATTCACTCAAGGTGTAAACCTTTAATTAACAATAAAATTATTGAAGTAGATAAAAATAAACTTTACAACTTCATCAGGACAGATAAGTATTTAAAGAACAATTTGTTGTTTTAACAGAAGTGCCCAAAATAAAAATAAAAATTTCTGAAAAATTTATAATAAACAGGAAAAATCTTTCAAGATTTTTTATAGAGTACTATCGAAAAAATATGTCTCAAAATTATAACTTAATGGGTTAATAATAAGTAATTAAAATAATTAATCTCATTAGTTGAGTTAGATTATAACGGACTCAAAACTTGGCCCATTTATACAATATGACCCAGTGAACGAAGTAAAATAATGTGAAATAGCTGATTAAAATTTCTCAAGCATCTATTTTAAACTATTTTTGCTTCCTTATATGTTTGCGTATCTTCATATATTGTGTCAGTGATTCGACTTATAACGAATTCCTTGTTTGTGTGTGTGTCTATTGGTACAACGGAGACGAAAGTGGAAGAAGGAGGAGGAGAAGGAGGGGAAGAAGTAGGAGAAGAAGGGGAAGGAGGAGGAGAAGGAAGAGGACAAGGAGGAGGAGAAGGAGGAGAAGAAGAAGGGGGAGAAGAAGGGGGAGAAGAAGGAGAAGGAAGAGGAGAAGGAGGAGGAGAAGGAGGAGAAGAAGAAGGGGGAGAAGAAGGGGCAGAAGAAGGAGAAAGAAAAGGAGGAGGAAGAGGAGGAGGAGGAGAAGGAGGAGGGAGAGATCGAGGCACTTCGGTTCGGAATGATCAAGTGGCGAATCGCTTAATGGACGTGAAAGAACAAGTCATTAGTGGCTCACTGAGTGAGACAATCCTATATGAAGAACAACTGAGCGGCGAGTAGGTCGCCGAGCACCAGTGATCACGGGTGCGTGCTGTTCTTAAGGTACGTTTACACTTACATACATGTATGAACGACTTGTCTGAGATACATGACGATTTGTATGAGCTAGGGCATTATGGTTACTCTTCGACATGACGCGCGACAGATCCTCGGACAAATCCTAATACATTTTGTATGAGCTTAATTCAGGATATACATGCATGCGCATACAAGTCCCGAACGCATTTGCGCATTCGCCAATACGCGCTCCGCCATGTTTGTTTACATTCTTGCTGTGCTTTTGTAGGTTACATCATTGTTGTCATACGTAATTCATATATTCGATTGATTTCTGAAATATTAAGCGTTAAGTGGTGCATATTATATTAATTGGTTATGTGTAGACTAATTTATTTATTTAGTAGATTAGTATATTAGTTTGGTTCTTCCCTCGCGATACACCAAGAATTCCATGACAGAAATCGCGATGTGTAAACACTGCCATATGCATATGAGGTAGAAGTATTTGAAATCATACAAATCGCAAACTTTCGAAAACTTGCGTATACATATATCTCATACAAGTCACTCATACATGTATATTAGCATAAACGTACCGTTAGGTATGTGATATTAAATAAAAATTTGATGTTTATTATTATTATGAGCTAGGGCAATATAGTTACTCTTTGACATGTCGCGCGACAGCACCTCAGACAAATCCTGATCCCTTTTGTGCGAGCTTAATTCAGGATATACCATACATCTATGTGCACACAGGTCGCAAACGCATTTGCGCATGCGCGGAACCCATGGCTAGTTCCATAGTTAAAGATAAATATATAAGTCTGTGGCCAGTACGCGCTCCGCCATGTTTGTTTACATTCTTGCTGTGCTTTTGCAGGTTATATGATTGTCGTCATACGTAATTCATATATTCGATTGATTTCTGAAATATTAAGCGTTAAGTGGTGCATATTATATTAATTGGTTATGTTTAGATTAATTTATTTCTTTAGTAGATTAGTAGATTAGTTTGTGTTCTTCCCTCACGATACACCATGAATTTCCCTCATAGAAATCGCGATGTGTAAACTGTTGTATACATGTATGAGGTAGAAGTATTTGAGATCATACAAATCGCAAACTTTCGAAAACTTGCGTATACATATATCTCATACAAGTCACTCATACATGTATATTAGCATAAACGTACCGTTAGGTATGTGATATTAAATAAAAATTTGATGTTTATTATTATTATGAGCTAGGGCAATATAGTTACTCTTTGACATGTCGCGCGACAGCACCTCAGACAAATCCTGATCCCTTTTGTGCGAGCTTAATTCAGGATATACCATACATCTATGTGCACACAGGTCGCAAACGCATTTGCGCATGCGCGGAACCCATGGCTAGTTCCATAGTTAAAGATAAATATATAAGTCTGTGGCCAGTACGCGCTCCGCCATGTTTGTTTACATTCTTGCTGTGCTTTTGCAGGTTATATGATTGTCGTCATACGTAATTCATATATTCGATTGATTTCTGAAATATTAAGCGTTAAGTGGTGCATATTATATTAATTGGTTATGTTTAGATTAATTTATTTCTTTAGTAGATTAGTAGATTAGTTTGTGTTCTTCCCTCACGATACACCATGAATTTCCCTCATAGAAATCGCGATGTGTAAACTGTTGTATACATGTATGAGGTAGAAGTATCAGAGCTGATACAAGTCGCAAACTTATTTAGCTTGCGTATACATATATCTCATACAAGTCACTCATACATGTACATAAGTGAAAACGTACCTTTAGTCAGGGTCGGCGAGGCTAAGCCGTGCAGGCGCGTGCAGGTGTGGACTATCTTAGGGGCGAAGGTTACCCCACAGAACTCGAAAACTGAAGTAACAGTTGACGTAGTAATTACTCTTCGTCTTCAGAATTTCTTTTGGGGGTTCCTTGCCACGCACGTTAAGGATATTTCCTGTAATTAGTTCAATGGTTCTTATTTGTGGAAAGGTTAATTATTAAATGCATAGAATCAAGTGCGTGTACATTATTTGCTTTTGTGAAAGTAAATTTTAAGTGACAAATAAGTAAATAAGGTCACAATATAAAAAAAAGAAATATTCTTAAATATTAGTGTTAGTTTTCCACATACCCAAGCAACCGCACTGTATTTCTCCACACGCTGATACTAGAAAATTGTCATGATGCTTACAAATGAATAGGTTTATATCAACATCTTATACATGGGTATTTCAATGAAATTGTTTCACCTATCTAGAACTATATTACAAGAAATTTTCAAACTTGTGGAAAGGTTACATAAGCTAGTAAGCTGAATATTTTTAAATGTGATTATTCTACTCAGCGAAAATAAGTCACATGAAAATTAAAAGTATATTTCAATTCTTTAGAAAAGGGGAAATAAAGCACATTTTTTTCTCGTGGAATATTTGTAGAATAAAGGAAAATAAATAAGTATTGTTCGAAATAAGATTAGATTTTAGGTAGGATATCAATGCATTTTTCAATTACGCTTTATTCATAATAGCTATCTCTTTTTAGTAATGGGAACATATGAAAACGTTTTTTGTATTTTCCTCCAATTTTAGACTCAGAAATATTAAAAAATGGATCATGATTCCGTTTTAATCGTATTAACAAAAAAATGAACATACATAGTTTAATTTTTTACATAAAAATAATAGCAGCAATTCGATGACGTCCTGAATTTTACCCTAATTTTCTGCCGTAAAATTTATTTAATGAAGGGTCTTCTGACCTACATAATGTGTTGCTTTGATCTTATAAACGAACTCCATATGTATTCAAGAAAAATGTTCTAGAATGTCAAATTAATGATGGAGATCATATACAGTATAGATTGGGTAGAAATTTATTTCTACCGTTTTGTGACTGTCGCAAATGCGCTATCTGCTTTGTACATTTAATATTTCACGTTGTATAATGGAGTTCAGCTCTCATTTAGTAATGGTATATTTGATAAAGTGTAATGGCTGAGAATCAACAGAGTTTGTATGCATTACATCGAATATTGTCCTATTGGTTCTGATTTGAGTTCGAAGTGAAGCAACTCTTTGATTGTGCCCAATGATGTTTAAAATACAACCTATCCCAATGCATTTTTGCAAATAAATTAATCCACAGTTACTAATTGTAGTTCGTGTAAAAATGGCATGTGCTTCATTAAATACGCTATTTGTTTGAACTCACAGACTTTAATGATATCATACAAAATACACACTTTTTAATCTAAATACAAGCTCGCTTCATCATTAACCGATTTCATTTATTAGTTTAATATTAAGTGATTTTCAGCATTTGTAATAATAAAGATTGTGAAAAAAGTTAAGTATATTTGGTTTTTAAAGCTAAAATAAAAACAAATATACGTTTGCCTTGTCACATTATTTTTTCCACAATTTTTTATCACTATATTATTCTTTCCTCTTATGTTTCTAACCACAATATCTAGAAAAAATTTCCAATCATATACTTTTTTTTGCTCTTAACGATGAATAAGTAATAGCTTTATCTTATTTCTAAAAGATTACTTGTTGTGAGTATTTGATTCATCTCCCGTCATTGTTCATCAACTGCCACCAATGAGATTTCATTACTTAGTTTATTTTGAGAACTGGGGCGGGATGATAATCTTAAAATTTAACGATGTAACATTCTTATTACTATTATTTTGTAAATAAGAAATAAAATACAAATTTTGCTCTGTTCATAAATTACCTCCCGGGTGATGCTACTCACGGATAAAATCTCAAATGAAATCTACGATTCTTCTTGGTTTATTATTCGTTATTAAGTTAATTACGTAAATGTACACGAGAGAACAAAATATTAGTCAACTGTCGCCAGGGGCGCACCCAGGATATATTTAAGGAGGGGGGAGCCTCAAGGAATGTGAACATAGTATATAAATGAAAACAATGGGTAAAAACATAAAGATTCGAAGTCTTATCATAAAACGCGATCGGAAAGGTCAGTCGAAGTAGAGATGTAGAACATAAAATATTTAGATAATTTAAATGTTTATAGGAATGAAAAGAATATCCTTGATAATTTCTAGAAAAATAGCAACTTAAAGAAAAAATAATAAAAGATGATTCTATGATCGATTTTTCAGTAATGCACATCTTTCTAGTCGTACTGTAGACAGTGTGACGTATTGTAGACTATATTTGACTATCAGTCGTCAGAAAGGAGCCTAATACATTCTTAAAAGACTCATTTTCTCGAATGAATATTACGCATAAATAGGAACGCTAGACATAAATGAATTTTTATCCGTTTGTTCGTTATGGCTTCTTTCTACCAATTCGTAATCAAGCAGTGACCCAAAGTTTATTCACTCGCAACGTTTGACAATTTGTTATATTCTGAAGTAATTGAGAATTTCAGGAAGCGGAAGCGAATTTAGAATCGGGGCCAAAAAATGGGAATAGATATCAGAGTAGAAAAAAATCCATCATTATTATCAGATTCAATTGATTGATCTAATTTAATATCTTTATACGGCAATTTTGTAGAACTTTTCTTCCTTAAAACTGGAACGTTACTGAACAATAATCACCATTAGTCTCTAGACTATACGAGTGTATTCTAATACAACACACTATATTGAAACTCACCAACTGTCCGGTATTTGTTGGATAACATTTTTCTCTCGGCCTGTCTTCGTCAGTAATCAGACTTCCTGCTTCCAATTGTGATTGTTAGTTTCTTTCACTCCCATCAACACTATTAATTGTATTATTTTCTTAAATAATCGGTTAAAAACTGTTTCATAGTTAATTCTATCGTTAGTAATCTTTACTACACGAAAAGAACTCCGCACTCAATGAATTCAGGAGTACGAGCGCCACTATTGTCTTTCTGCGAACGTGATCGCTTTCCTGGACCTTTCCCTTTCCACACGCGTGCAGAGATATTCCTTTCCACACGTGGTCCACCTCGCCTATGACAGTCATGGCGCCGTAAAGTAGACAGCTACCTTTCAATTGTCGTGGGAACGTATCACACTCAGGCGTTTTGATGACATATCAGTCTCCGGAAGAAACATAATCTCAGAGCTATTATTCAGGAATAGGGCATATTCGGTACTCTACAATTATATGTCTATTTAGATATTATATCACGAATTTTAATCGCATTTTTCGCGTTAGTATATAACATAATATTTCATACTAAAGCCGCAAGAACTACTAATCATTGAATTAAGTATTTAGTTATACTTATCCAAAAATGATAAAATGTCTAGCAGTAGAGCAGTATGGAAACTTAAAGATATGAAAAACCTCTTGTAATAGAAAATTCTCGCTATGAATCATACATGAGAGAGAGAAAGAGTACCTGCCCGAGAGGAACACCGACCGAGGGTACAAAAATGTTCTTATGTATTCGGATGAGGGAGAAAAATTCTTGATATCGCCTCAAAGCGAAAAACTTATGCAAACACGTACGCATGAAGTTGATTGAAAGCTGATCTTTCTGTTGACGTTGCGAGATTTACAGTGACCATGGTAGAGCGGATAGTTCGTGGCTGGAACCTGGGCTCGTCACGAGTTTCGAAGGATAATAGTTTACACGAAGTCGAAGAGTTTTGCATACCCTTCATATACATCTATAAATCAATATTGATCGTAATATTTTGTTGTGTGTTGTTTCGATCTACTATTGTAATTTTTTTAAAATTACAGAATAATTCTTACATATATACTTGAGTGGGTGCATCCCTGACTGTCGTACACCCCATTTATTTCTTTGCAAGGGGTACTTCATAGCAGTATGGAAATGAAATGTGCATGTAAGCTCTCTAGAACTGATATTTAACTACACATCATTTGACTCAAGAAATATATGTAAAGTTTTTATTTCTCTTTCGTCATTATGAAATCTAAAATATATTTAAGTATAGGGTTTCCACGCTTTAAATGTTTAGAGAAGATATTGTGTTCGATATCAATTTTCCTTAAAATGATTTCAAATAAGAAATTCTTCCATAAAAAACGATATTGAAAAATTATTATATCGAGGTGACGAGAAATATTGGGTGAAAATTAATACATATTCAAAGAAGTCAAACACAGCGCAGTCAATCTCTGAATTGTTACCCAGTGGAGGAGTTAATGTAATACAACTCGGTCCAACACTCCATTGAATAAAATGCACGGAGCTGGAGTCGTCTGAATAGATTCGTTCTTCCGTAGGATTTCACCGGACAATTGAAGAGGGAGTGGTGAGAGCCCGTTGAATCACGTGTTACTTCCAGAGTGTCGCGTTCTTCCCACGGTTGATCAAGCATCGAAACGTTACGCAACGTCCAGCGCGCGAACCCAATTCTGATGGAAAGGGGCTCCCAATGAACATAGCACAGTGGATCCTAAGATAATTGTGTGTCTGAATTGTTAGCCAATACACGAGGGTGACATACTTTAATCGGATTTGGGAGACGATGCGTCAGAGTTGGTAAGTTTATTTTTCCTTTTTTCATCTCATTCCTCGCTCCTTATCACGGAAATGATATTTGTCTATATGAAACAAAAATTACAACACCAATTCATTTTGAAATATCGCCTCATTTGGAAATAAATCAGTGCAGTGAATTATAAATATTCTAAAAGATATTAAATTTTAATTTTACTTGAACCCTTAAACTTCAACTCGATAGCAAAATAAAGCGGATTGTCTTTTCATATTTCGTACCTTTCCTTTGGTAACTGCAGCTATTCACTTTTTGGTGACATTTTTTAGTGAGTAGTTAATACATTTTTCACGATACTCAAGAAAGCAATTCTTTATTAATTCTATTAAAAGACGCAAAAGAAGATTGAAAAACATAGGCTGAAGTATTCAATAAAAACGCAATATTTTTGGAATTAATTAGATGAATTCAACCTCCCTCCACAAACAAAAAATATAAAAGAAAAGAAAACTGTCACAGTTACTAACCGAGAAAAAGGAAACCACAGACCCACACTCGCATCTCGCGTTTCATAACTGCTCCCATGTCGAGTAACCAGTCCACTCGTACGCGGGAGTTCCGCAGTGGTGTGTTCTCTCCTCCGCAGTTGGAGTCGCGCGGTCCGCGCCGCTCGGAGACCGCACCTTTCCTCGAGCACGTTCTGATACCCGGCGTATCCCTCCAGGGCCCCAACGCGCGCGGAATCGAAGATGCTTGAATTTTATCGCGAAGTTGAAGTCTGTGATCGCACTGCGGCGTCGGTGCCTCCTCTTCAAGAAACTTGGTAGTCCGCCGCTGAGCGAGAAGGCGAGGGACCGCGGCGGTCGCCTCGACACAGAAAGAGAAGTGAACAGCAGCAGCGCACTTCGAATAGAGACGAAGAATCAGCGACGGAAAGCTCTCATTCTCCCGCAACTTACAAGTGCACTTTGACGAAGACAATAACCGTTCCTTTCGAAAAGTTCTCTCTCGCCATCTCACTCTTCCTCGAGAGAGAAGTCTCCAAATAACAAATAATTAAATCCGAGACATTCATTTTCGAAAGACGATTGCTGTACTTATGGCGATGGGAAAGAAAAAGTTCACGAAGAGTGGCAAAAGGTTATAGCTACAGTTTTCAAAGAGGCGGAATGAAATTGAACTTACCGTGGGCTTCGAGCGGGTTGGACTCCCATCGCGTCGTGAAGGGTCGAAGGAAATGAGCGACGTGGCACTGCGAAAGGAGAAAGAGACGCGAGAATTATTCGACAGATTTCAAAAGAAATGGAGAAAGCACAATGTAATTATGAAAATATTTCGGAGTGGATGGAGGTAGTTACGAAGAAGTACTTTTTATTCGAAGAACAGTAATTAATGTGTCGCTGTGAAAATTTATTTCTGAAGATGGAGTTTCGGTTTGTCTCCAACACAGATGCAGACGCTTTGGTTTAAAATTCTCATTTCTCCATCCTCCCTCTCCAGAGAAAACAAAACCTTCCGTATTTTCCTCAGAGCGTGGGAGACTCATAAAACGTTGTTCACTTGATCTCTCGCATCTTTCCTGATTTTGTACACTTTTGTGTGTTTTTAATATAGAGTGATTATAATTAAAGTTCAACTTTCAAAACACTGTAAAAAAAACCGCTGCTCAAAACGACCTGACATTTGAACTCATTATACTCGAAGATGAAGGAAATGGTATGGCATAAGAACAAAAAAAATAGTTATAATTTTAGCAATAAGCGTCATAATAAGCAAAATTAAAGACGTGTCATGTGTACGACACATTGCAATGTTATAAAAACGGGGTACATGGCGTTTTCTTCATGACGAAAAGAAGCTCGGCATGACTCAATGAAGGATCGCGCTCTGCACTGAAGAAGTTCCGGACAGTAAAGGGTATGAAAAAAGGTTGTGGCCCTACGTCTGCCAAGGGTCTGGAGAAAATTATTTGAAGAGGCGGGTTCTTTCGAAGTGAAATCTGGCAGAGGCAGGAAACAAATTGCACCGACATCATCTATTGCTAAAATTTGTAACTATTTCTTCTTATGCCATACCATTTTCCCCTTCTTTGAGTATATTCAGTTCAAATTTCAGGTTATTCTGAGCAATTATTCTCTTTTACAGCTTTCTAAAAGTTGAACTATAATTACAATCACTCTGGAACTACATTTCCAAAACGTATCTTGACTCGTGTATCGCATGACCTCAATTTTTTTCACAAAATAGTCTTACCAGTTTTCGGAAACACTGGTATTGTTATTGTACTATGTATAGTACGGTTTTCAAAATAACTTACGTGTTTCAGTCCTCACAAGGAAAGATTACAACAATGAATGAGGGAGGGACGCGGCTCACAAAGTGACGAAGCTCATCATTGTGTCCTCTCACTTGTGCCCCACTCCAAACTTAATTAAGTACATCGCTCGGTCTCTCTTGGGTTAAGCTCCTTGTCACCTACTGGACCCCAAAAATAGGAGTTGTTACCTTTTGTACTTAGCTCTTTATAACCATTTTAATGTTACTTTTGGAATCGTCATACAATCACAAAGGAAATGGATCTATACGCTATATAATTACAAAAAAATAATTAAGGATTTAGGTCATGTTCTTTCGTCCATCTTTTAATTTTATCGTAATTATATTGTACTTGGACCCATTATATTTGCAGTTTAATATGGAATACCATTATTACACTATAATACGTTAAATACAATTCACGAAACATTGTCAGTTAATTGGGTCGTGTAGGTGATTAAGTGCTTAACCCTGGAGAGATCGAGCGGTGTGCGTGGGGGTGGAGGGACCGGTAGAGTTCGGGGAAGTGTCCTAAGCTGCCGGACGCAACTTTTGTTTGCAAGTAGTATAACGTAACAAAAAAGCGTACTAACAATTGATACAGATACATTTTTCCTTTGTTAAATACACGTGTGAAAAATTCGCTCTACTTCAACTGGTGGTAGTTGTTCGGGTAGATAAGATTCAAAGGACAATGTCGGATTCCGGATACACTTGAGTACCCTCCCAAAGCTTCCGAAGCTGTGGCTAAACATATCCTGCAAAAGCGAAAGCGACCGCTATTTGCAAGTACAGCTTCTCCTTGTCTCTGCTGAGAAGAGCTTAACAGAGCACAGCGTTGCGTCGCTGGACGGAGAAACCGCACATCCTTCCTTCGAGTTACGGACTCACTGGTGGGCGATCCACTGCGAACCACGAAAAGAACAGGGCGTTCAACAAACTCTTTTTGTACTCTGCAAGCAGATCAATACTTAGGCTTTATGACTTACTTAGCTTACTCTCAAAATATTTCAGTGACGACTAGAAAATATATACTAGAATTGAAATCCAAGGACGTTTAAAAGAAATGATGACGAAATTAGTTTAAATATATATTTTTTAATCATCTACACTAAAAAAATTTACTTGAATAGAGTGCCTATAACATCAAAAAAAGTAGGTACACTATGAATTTTTCTGAAATTTTGAACTCTCTCTGAAGGATTCCTCCAATACAAAGTATGATAATATAGATGAAAAACAAGATCATTGTGGTTCCTACAATGAAGGCGAGTTATAAACAAACCTCATGATCAAGTTTACTGATGTGTCCGGGTTCAGTAGTGATGAGATAGGTGACAGTACACGAAACTATCACAGTCTGGTTTACACTTATAATACAACGAGCACTTTCTTACAGTTTCTGCATGTTGAAGCATGTTGTGTGCAGTTGATTGTAAGTAAAGACGATGTATAGAACCACGCCACACCATAAATGAGGTATAAAATAAATATTGAAATATAGTTTTCCTAAGCCATGTCATTCTAATGCCAGATTTTCTTTTTGGGTTAGAAATTGGAGAGGACAAATGTGGATTGCGAAGGAACATAAGGTGTCTGGTCTACATTCATCTAAAGTAAAACATAGAGAAACTCGATTCAGAGCACTGCTAGCATATAGTTACAGAAATGTCAAGCTACTATGATTTATTTAAATAATACTAAAAATGCCTGGAGAAAATCTCTGGTGTACTAGCATATTTAGAAACCAATGTATAGCAGATTCGAAAAAAGGTACATCATGGAAGTTCAGAAATTAAATAATTTCGTTTAAGTAACTTTAAGCACTCAGAAATCCGTCATCAATCAAACGTTTCTTATGTGAAATAAATAAAGATGAAGAAACGATTTTATAGTGACCTTTATATTATAGTATCGTAATTAGTACAATGACGTAAATCTGTAAGTAGAGAAATAGCTCTGTCTCAAGAATTCCAAAGTAAATGTTACCGTCATCTTGGAGGTAGAATACGAGATTCAAAATATAATATTACAAAACTATAGTGCGTACCTTTTTTTGAGAATCATCCGTCCTTCTGTTCTCACCTCTATTAGTCATACTGTTTAATTTGTTCACTCGAGAGAAAGAGAATTAATTTTTTAAACTACGAAATATTTTAAAAATATTTAGATCAAAATATTTGGGTCATAAACTGGTGGTAAACATTTCCAAAATAATATGTTTATTTGTTGTTTCCTTAAAACACACTATGTTAATCTTTTTTATTAAATACAGTAACATCTCAAGTCTCGTTATTGTCGGTATCGGTTATCGTCGGGAAGAAAGATCTCTGGGATTCACTACTTGACGTAACTGCCAATTTTGCGAAAATGTTATTCACAAATTTGTTTCATGACAACTCGCCCTATTTTAGACAAAATTTTAAGGGATACGAAAATGGACCTCTTTCGACAGCTTTCTTATGTGCAATGAGCCCACTAACAGTGAGGGTGTTGATACGTATATATACTGTCTCTTATACACATCTGGACA
>NNCF01127613.1:81943-116006 GCA_002313205.1 Laupala kohalensis | reverse complement strand
ATATATATACATGGAAGAAGTATATGCACAACTATATGAATGCTCTACAAAATGTGTTTTTGGGTGTCTAAATGGATTTACATTGATTCCTATGAAATAATTGCTTGGACTTTCACCTATTGATTTCTGACGGATTATCGTCGTATTTTCCCTGTACAGAGGAATATTTTTGTCATATTTTAACAGAGTGAATTCTATTTGTTTACAGTCTTAAGGTGAGAGGTAACAAGAATGAGACAAATTAAGGGGAGAGGAGCGTCTAACAAAATCGTGAGCGATGAATATCGGAAGTAAAAGTATGAAATAACAAGACGGCAGGCTCTTGCATGAATTTCCATCCCAGCTATATCCCCACCAGTGTTTCGTATCCATTTGAATAGCATTGCGTTAAGCGTTAAGCGGGGTTGGAACATGGGCGAGCAACGTCGAGGCGTCGCCGGCGCGAGGGAATCCAGAGGGAGGAAGGGACAAGGGTTTATCGCGGCCGCAGGGTCCCAGACTCCGCAGCGAGCATTAATCTCCTGCGGAGATTGATCTCAGCTGAGCCAGCGTGAATAATACGAGTTCTTACCATCAGACACTGCCACCAGGAAACTACGTGCGCCGCTGCGGTCGCGTTCAACGTTACACAGGTTGCTGGGGCTACGCGCTGGCGTGAACAAGGACTCGTGAAAGAATAAAATAATAAATGTTAAATAAATTAATTCGACGAAATTTGTGTGTAAATCTATGTATTACCACCATAAGCGATATAAATAATCAATATTGCAAATGACTTTTAAGATTTATTAATATTTATTATAATTGTTGATAAATAGTTACCTCTTTAATCCGACACGCTTCGACACGAAACATTCCGGATTAGGGATATTTTCGGTCTAAGCAGGTTTTTTCTGAAATCTGAGTTTAACAATGAAAGAAAAATTATAATTATACTTTTATTGTATTGATTTATGATTTACATGTAAAAAACGAGGAACTTAATGAAGTAGACCGACTAGCGACCCGCGGGACGTTTTTTACGGTCAGCGAGTTAAACATCAATTTTTTCATCAAACTTTGGGGGACACATGTTATAAATATATTCTGTCAGAAATAATATTGAACGTGACATGTTCGGTGAGAGAAAAAAAACCTCTTCATACATTACAATATGAAAACACTTATTTCGACAAAATACTCGTTCTCCAATACTCTGCGATCCACTTATCTCTCGGAGTTGCACTATAACAAGGAACACCGAATGAATGTTGATGGGTGAATGAGTTGCTCTTTCCTTCCTTATATCTTCTTCCTATTTATTAGTTTATTTTTTATCGGATAGATAAGTGTAAGAGAAAGCATTTACCTTAACTTCGCCTCCAAATCACGGTGCTTATTATTATTATTATTATTTAAAAAAAAGTATTTTTCATCTATAGTATTATAATAAATAAATATGCCATTTCATTTTTCCAGCTTAAGATAATATAAATTTGTTGATGAATTTCGCGATACAAAATAAATAAATGTGGCCCATTAATTTTATTCTTCGGGCAACATTTTGCCAATCTTCATCCAGTGCCGGGACCCCTTCAGAACCCGAAAAAAAGAAAAATTCATACTGTTGGAGTAAATACTAAAAACACTTTAAATACACTTTGGAACCGGAGTAGAGCTTTTTTTGCAAAATATATCACGAAAAGCATTACTTTAGATCTCTACGAACGGTTTTTCTTCCTGGTTTTCACGTAGTGCTCATAAGCACTCATCGCCATCCATTTGTTCAAATTTATGTAGAAGTAAAGTTTTTATGTTATAAAAGTACAATTTAGTTGTTTGTGGAAGTACTAGCGTAGGTAGAATTAAATCATTAAAATATATGAAATTGGCATAAATAAACAGAGTAACATTAACTTTTTTTTATTTCAACTCGATAAACATACCTCACGTGCCATTAAAAAGAAATAATTGCAATTCTAATTCACGGTAAATACATAGTGTATTAAAGAGGAAAGTCTCATTTTCAAAAAATAATGATGGAAGTTTACATTGAACATCTTAAGTAGTATTTTTTACATTACTTTTATCTACACGTCACCGGGCATTACCAAAAGATATTGTTCTTCTATAATCACGAAACCGTACTCTCGGACGTCATGTTTCTATTTGTTCTTGTGTATTTTAAACGATTCAAGCTGGTTATTTATTTTATTCATGAAAGATTCATATAAATATCGGGGTTAGGGGAGAGGATTTACAGCGCCGCTTACAAACTCGCCACTTACAAACTCGCCACTTACAAAAGAAACGGCGCTGCCACCGTACAACGACAATACTACATTCAAAGCGCAAGTCTTCTCTTTTACAATAGAGGACTCGCTTGGACGACATTAGTTTGAAAAAAAAGAAGCAAGGACCTTCTACGTTTTCTTCAAGAACTTTTCAGTGCTTCCAATGTTAGTTTTACAACACTTCGCTAAAACTTCGACCCAAAATTTATAATTTATTATATTACATAAAGTACTATAAATAAATATATTTCTTTTATAACTTAGCAATATCTTCACGACAGCACCATTAAAGAAAAATGTGTCGGATTTTATGAGACTAGAAAGGAAAACATAAATGTATGGGAAGAGTTATTACTTTTAACAAGCTCAACCTCTTTTTCTAGACATTTATCACCGAATGCTTTTGCTGTGGGAATATAATTCAAATACGAAGAGCATGCACGCAACATTTTATGTTTCATTTTATTGGTTCTATGTGTATAACATTTTAAGGATCTTTGAGAGAATCAAAATAGTAAACATGGCAGTCAAGTAAATTCAAATTTACTTACTAATATATTTATATTCAAAAAATTGTGATCTGGAAAGAACTATTTAGGAGAATATTAATAAATATAGTTTATTTGCTTTTTACGGTAAGGTGCCAAGGGATGAACGATTAGAAAGAAACAATTTGGTACGATATTTCATTTCCGATAATATTCTTCGGTGGTTACGAAAGCGCTTTCAGCATAATAGTAGTCAGCATCAGGTATTGAATGCAAATTAAAAAAATAAATGTTACGAATGCGTTGTATTAACACAATAGCGAAAATACATAATAGATAAAATAAGACTTACACACCATACAATTATATCACGGTTACACAATTATGAATGGATATAAAATATTGATAATATTTAGTACAATGAATTAGAATGAAAAAAGAAAAATTTTAATACACCAAATAGTGCCAAATACAATATAAATTATATTATTCAAGAGAAGAGAAATTAAAATAAATTTAGATTAGTTTGTAATCTGACTGTCCTGACAATGTCGGAGCATGCTGTCAGTGGCAATGATATTAAAATTGCACATAAAATCGGGAGGTACCGACTTCGATTCTCGGGGCCTTTAATTTTTGTAATCTATTTTACTATTTTTCTATATACTATATCATGTAATATTTATGTAATAACATTTTCATGATTATTAGAATTACATTTTGTGTATTTTATTCAAAATTGATTATTTTTTAATTAATTTAATAAAATATATTATGTATACAAATCATGAAAGTAACATACTTTTATCTTTGGAAAAAAATCCATGAAACTTTTTTTGGCATACATTTTTTCTTAAATATTGTTTAAACTAGTGTTTGAACGGCATACTCGAATTATGTGAAATAGAACTCAGAGAATTTGAGCAACGAAAATAAAAACTCATTGAAAAGAATAGTTAGAAGAGTAGTCTTTTTAGTTGACTACATTTACAATAATTAATGTTCTCTGTTCAATCGTACCAAGGACAGAGGTACACTTGTATACATGTATGAGCGACTTGTATGAGATTCATGTCAATTTGTATGAGCTAGTATTATGTAGTTACTCTTTCACAAGAAGCGCGACAGATCATCAAACAAATCCCGATACATTTTGTATGAGATTCATTCAGGTTATATACTCGGTATGTCGCGTCTTCAAGTCGCAAACGCGTAAGCGCACGCACAGAACCCATGTCCAGTATGCATGCGCTCCACCATGTTTGTTAACAAACCAGATGTAATCTTTCTGTGTTATTTCATTGTTGCCAATAGGACTATAGTATACAAGAGGAAAAACATTAGAGGAAAAACATGAAATCTGTGACGTCACTCGCCGGTGGTTCGTGTATCACCCGCGTGGCGTTGCATGTATCAAAGAGCGGTCATTAAAATATATTCGGAAATTTAAATTGCTGCACAGTGAAGGTTAATTGTAGTAAATTTCGACGAAAATTTTTCTTCGGCGAATGTTTTAACCAAATTATGTTTTTCAAGACCTTGTTTGCGTAGAAAGGAAAATGGTTGTATATAAATAAAAACAGTCCCCACGTCGTGGCCACGGTGTCAGCGTGATTGCTTGTCACCAAGTCATCCCAGATCGATCCCCGGGCAAGATAAAAATTGTAGCTTTTCATTTCCATGTCTCAGTTTAAATGGCTGGGATGTATGAAAAAGTCCGTCCTCTGCGACTATCACCCGTAGTTGTTAGTTAGGTACAGCAGTTCCTACGATCTCGGTATTACGATTTCCAGTGAATAAACTTACACAAAAACTTAGCCTTACTGGTACTTGTCATTCGTGGTCCTTAGCTGGCTGGAACGACATACATACATAAAAACAGATTTAGAAAGTTAATTAAATCAATATTTATTAACAAGTAGTTTTCAGATTATTCAGTTACAAAATTAACATAAGTTTACATATTTATTATCAAGATCAAAACAATTTTAATTTCCTCTTTATTATTAGCTGAACAACACACAAAACGTTACTTTTGTACTAACTAGTTACTTTTTCTAATTTACTAAAGGTACTAAATTAATTTTGTCAAAGATCGCATTACTTACCTTTGCTCATACTTTGGTAATTTGAAAAAACACAAATTCGGGCGAACGCTATAGCGACTTTTACAACCAGGATAAGCGCATTTCATGCGTGAACTCATGGTTCAACACAATCTGCACAATGCAAAGGTGATTCAATAAATAACGTTTCACTCATGTACACCAGGTGTCCGCCAATTCTTTGCTTCACTACGTCCACGCAGCAATCGACAAAATCTTGCCAACTGTTTGGGAACCTAGTCATATAAGAGTCATATAAGATTGTCACCTTGTTCATAAAGCGTACGAAAAAATTTTTAAAACCAACAAAAATGACCTAAATAATCTTCATGAAGAAAAATGCAACTTTTAAAATAAATCTAATATTGTTAGTCTTGCAAATTTTGCATTTACTGACAGAGTTAATTTTTGAATTTTAATAAATGATAGATTCGCAAGACTAACATATTATGAGATGAACTTACATATTAGTTTCCTTTTTTTATAAATAATAATAATAATAATAATAATAATAATAATAATAAAACTTCTCCAATGTACATTACTTGCAAACGAGTTACGTTAACCACATGTTATTTCAAAATAATAATAATAATCAATTAATAATTTATTTTCAAAAAAGCAGTACAAACTGTGTATGACAACATGGAGGACAATAAACTAATAATACAAATTAGACACAGATATAAAACAGCAAATGTAATATCGTTGCAAACCAAACATTTCTCAGAAGAATAGCAGGTGTAACGCCTTGCTCACAAAACACTGCTATTGCTAAACCTGTTGTTTACGACCCTGAAGCAGATGTTGTTTATAACTGACACAAATGTTGCGCAGTGTGTTTGTAGCATACAACAAGGAACAATCAAATTAGTTTTACTGCCGTTTTGTGAGCTATCGCAAACGTTTCAAAATGGCAACAAAGAGTTAATTAATAGTTTCCTGAACACACCAGTGCTTGAAGAAAAACTAAAAGAAAAAGATTCGTGATTAATTATAAACACATCTAAGAATAAAAATTGATAATTTATTTTAAATGAAATTTACTCATTGAATGGAACAGGATTAAATTATAATATATCGGATCTCAAATCATTTTTGCATCATAAAAATAATAACATAATACTCCCAATACTTATCATATTATAATGTTTTTGAGGTATTCCAGTATCGATAAATATTTTTTCCTCAATGTTGGAGCTTCATGACACAGCATTGAGAAGTTTCTCATTGCATTACTACTTTCACCAAGAAATGTCATTAGAATATTGAAATTTATCAAAATTCAAAATCCTTTTTAACAATGGATACGAGTTAGGCATCCCCAAAATTATAAGGGACATATTTTCATATCCAACCGTTGCCAAATAATCGTGTTCGCTTCAGATGTCTCGAAAAGTATTGTTGTGTATTATTTCCTATGTTAAATTCCGTTCCAACTCGGGTTATTATTATGCAAATCATCTGAAATTTTTAACAACTCTTTTCTTTTGCATTCTGAACCAATCTGAGCTTGGGGAACTAATGAACGTCAAATGTTAGTGTCGTCACTGCCATCGTATTTTGTACAGCAAAACCTCACAAATACTTTTAAGTAATGCAATAGATCGTCTAAACATGGAAGAAAACCTTCCTTATCTTGTTACGTTAACTGAGGACAAATAAAAGAAAACAAATCGGGAACAAGAAAATTTCAAACTGGAGCAAAGTGTGCCTACGTCTTGGTCACGCAAAGGCATGAAGACCGGCTTTCCACCACTGGCAATCCTAACGTTTGTTCAACGAAACTGCCGCACACCTCTGTCAACTGTTAATGAGGAGAGGATAGGGCAGTAAACGGAACAGCTGCGGCGCGCCCCAGACAGCGCTTTGTGCCGTTTAGAGCCTCTCTCGAAGGCTCGTTGCTTTGAAGATGGAGTTCCGCAAGGCGCCATAAAAGGCTTCGCTCGTTGCGTCTCTAAGCAGGTCGCCAAAGCGTTCACGCCACGCCTGCGCTCTGGCGGCCACGGCGGAAACGAAGCAGCCGGCGTCAATTTAAGGGACGGATACGCACTACACCAACATGAAAGCCTACTGGATTATGCGAACCATTCAAAGCCAATATAAGAAAACGGTAAGTAACTCACCTTGTAACGCATTTTTAGTACTTAATTCACTCAAATTGTAAAATAAAAAATATTTCACAAGCTGTTTACTAAACAGTGTGCATAATTACAATTTTACTCGGCATTCTATACCACGATCAAAGTAGGAAATTACCACGAATTTGTAAGGAAAGCATAACATTGCAATCAACAACAACAACGACACATTGTTGTCGTTGCCTGGGATATGCCCACATTTAGAGCCTTGCTGACCCGCGTTTAGTCTGTGGCACCAATTTCTAGGAACGAAATGAACACTATCCTATAATTTTAAACTAATTTTGCACCACATTTTGGGCTACAAAATTTAACACTGTAAGCACCTAAACGTTGGATGCCGCCTGACTATACGTTACGTTAGCGATACCCATATCGATATACTGGAAAATAGAAATAGCATTAAACCTTAATTTCATTATAATTTTAGACCAAATAGAATAATGCAACCACTTTTTTTTCTATTTAAAAAAATAAAATTTTAAAATTTGATAAGTTTGCAACCCGCACCACATTTAAATATTTGTATCCAGACAAATAGCATTAAATAAGAAAATCATTTACTCCTAAAGTAAAGAAGATTCAATTAATTTTTTACTGTGAAATTCTAAACTTTAGTTTTGTACCACTTTTTAAATATTTTTTTCAGTTCCTTCGGACTGTGAAACCAGTACTTCCAATACATGGTCACTAAACGCAACCCACACATAATATGGAACTCGACACTCATTTCACTTACTCTTAAATTAACAACTTAACACCTATTAATATGATATTTTGCAACTATATTTGTATCACTGTTTAGAATTTCGACTAGATCATAAAAGCGAAGACTCAGAGAGCGTCTGCGAATGGAACCCAACAACTGACTTCCTCGTTGCCCCAAACCGAGGTCTGGGACTAAAACTCTGCGAATAACGCAAGTCGATTAATAAAATGAAATGAAAAACAATTTAATAATGAAATAGCAAGACCAAGAAAAGTTTGTTTCTCGGAAATTTGTTTTCCCTACTGAAACGAAGTTTATTTATTTTTTAATTTATTTTTATTGATTTCAAAAAAATAATACGGATTGAAATAGATTTATAAATCTATATAAATAAAAATTAAATGCTGTTCGTTGGTAAGCGCATCACTTGATAACAACTGGACCGATTTGACTAATTAAAAAAATAAATGTTCGTAAGAGTCAGAACAAGGTTTTTAGAGAAAGAAAAATTGAAAAAGTTACCCGGAAAATTTGAAAATTTGGGAAAAACTGGAAGAGCTTTTTTCTATGGAATCTTTTTATAAACTGAAGACCATAACTCACGATTCGAACGATGGATGCGCGTAATAAAAACCCCCCATCCTGGCCCGGGTTTTTCTCCGGTTTTCCTTCTGGTAGAGGCGGATTTATCATACAGGTTCTCTAGGCTTTGTCTAGGGGCGGGTCTATTGTAACAATAAATCGTGAATTTAGTGTTATTTCAATTCTTTTGATTTTTAAGCACTATACTCAGAATAATCTATAGTTCGATAATAACTTACATGTAATTTTTTGCTTAAAATTACAAACATATTGACATTCTATTAGTATTATAACTCGCAGCTAACTTTTTATCTTATCTAGGAATTTTTGCTGAATTTTTTGAATCCGCCTCTGCCTTAGGGCCCTTGATCGGAATTGATGGGATGGTCCCTTGCTTGCTTCCGGAGAGTAAATTAGTTTTTTTTTCCTCCACGTGGTCATACGCAGTTTGTACTGTTTTTTGACAATAAATTTTTTTATTTATTTTGTTCGTTGTGGTCCTGGAAAAGTTCTCAGAAAAAAAAATTCGGAACAATTACAAAAGAAAAATTGCAAAAATCATAATTTTTGTAAGCACTCTCGATCATAACTGATGATAGGAACGTCATATTTGGTTGATTCTTTTCTGATTGTTTTCTCTCTCATTTATACTCTGCGTACACGTTAAAATAGCTTTTCACAAATTCACGAAAGGATAACAAGACAAATTTATTGACATTTGGACAGGACGACGTCTGTTGGGTCCGCTATTTTAAAATAAAAAGAAGTAAAAAATGGCTCCAGAAACTCATCTGCTGAGCTCTTTTCGCACATTCTCTAAATTATATACAAAACATATTATATTACTCAATAATTAATGAAGGAATAAAGTACGTATACATTTTTGATTACCTATAAAAATTCTGGAGAGAAAGTTATGCATGTAATTTTATACGGTCTATATTATTCATTTGAATTTTCCGGGTTACCAATTTCAGAGAGATTATTCAAAAACTTTCTATCCGTACAACGCTTTTTTTCGTAAAGAATCTTGAAACCGATCAAATGAAGTGTGCAAGTCTATATTATTGTTTTAAAAGCTAAACAATGCGTACTTTACTGTGTGCTAGAGACGGATAAAAATGTTTATGGTTGTATTAGATCATCGTCTAGAGCATTCCAGACAAGTGTGATAAAAATTCTATATTGGGTTTCAAACAAACATTATTCATTATAGATTGATATACCTTCTCACTCTGACACAGTAATAGACACATACAATAGTTAGAGCCTGTTCAATACTTGAATATTCGCACCTACAATTTTTTTCCCTTAAAATTCACAAGAACGATTTTCCGTGCATAAAGCAAGATATTTTCCTTCTGTACCCGAAAGAAACTCCTCTGTATTATTTTCATCGATATCTAATAAATTGAGAAAAATATTGTACAGTCAAATATTACATGTATGTAGTATGTAATTATATAATTACATACATGTAATAATTGACTGTACAATATTTTTCTCAATTTATTATATACACACACACACATTCAAAACTATGACTAATCATGCATCTCAAACGACTTGTTGATTCTGAAGTTCGTTCTTGATTTTCCAGGAGAATAAATAATAAATTAGTCACGTACATGAATATTTGCTTAAAGTAGAGTTGCTGTTTTCCTAGATACTGTGCTATGATCCATTGTGCTCACGGAAAATTTAGAAAGATTAAATAATAATACTATAGAGGTAGTTCCCTCACATCGGATAACAGTGTTACATCCAAACATAAAAATGTCAAAATCTTTGAAGTGAAGAGAAGTCTGCGGTAACGAATATGTCGACCAAACAAGATGTGGTTCTTTATCTACATTTCGCCTAACAATTCTTCTCTATATTTTGTTAGTTATTATTTTACATATGTATCATATTTTAGTATTACTCAAGTATGTTTCTATCTAATTGATTTATATTACTTCACCTTGATATTCTAATGCAACTATTTGCAATGTATTTGTAACTGAGGTATTCAGTCTGGGTTCAATAACTATTTCTTCTATTGTGAAACATGAATAGTTATAGTTTACAATAAAATTATACGACGATTCTAATGAATACAAAATTACAGTAAATCCATCCATAGAAATATTTCGTATGTCCGTATTTAAAATGTTTTTATTATACGGACAAATCTGATTTTCAGAAAACTCTGGCACACCATACTTGAGAAATACCTAACTCCAACTCGGAGTAGTGGGTTGAAATCTATCATTACGAACACCATCACTTAAGTCGGCTTCTATAATCATCATATACATTAATATGCAAATATACCCTACATTTTCATCCCTTTTCTGCGTAACGGGATGGAGCAAATCATGTAAATAAATCATCGTACTTTGGAGAATCAAAAGATTTCCTTTTATTTTATATTTCACATTTTCCTTTCAGAGATAACAGAGTTTAAGAATAACATCAATAATAGACCTACTTTACTGGCTTATTTGAAAAAGGATGTAACTTCTGACCATGATGGTATGAATCAAAGGGCACAGAATAGTAAGGTAGCCTCAAGCAGTGTCTATTTTGAACGAACGATATGTACAATTAATCCTCCAAATAAATACCATTGCACAAGCTATCCAAGTTATTGGACAAGTGAAAATATAAAAAAAGGCCCGTTTTCTTATTCTTTAAACTAGTGAAGTGTCTGCCTTGACGTCATCTACTTCGAGAAGCTACGAAAATGTGTCCACCTTACCATTCTATGCACCTTGGGTAAACATAGAATTGTACGCGAGCCATGTCATGTTTCATTGTGCATCATCATATACTATTAAACACTGTTCTGATGTCCTTCTTGCATTGTTTAATGGTAAATATAAAACCGAATGAAACTTGTCTACAACTAGCAGATAGAGGAAAGTAGTATCTGCCAAATAATGCTGGTAAATAAAATATCTTGCTAAATAAAAGTATGGTTTCATTAAATTTCCCGAGTGAATATATCACATGGGATTAGCTAGAGTTTCTTAATTCACAAATATTTGCGGATAATTTTTCAAAAGCACGACATAGCTCTTTGATTGCTATTATTGTTGCGTTACTTCCTGTGTTGTAGTGCCCTTCACTTATCGAGTTAGACACAATCCCATTCCTTTCCTCCCCCGTATAAGGAATACTCCCATTGCACATGGTCGACTTCTTCTGTACCAATTCCACACTAGCAGGTTCACCTTCTACTTTTTTTGGCGTTACAAATATACATTAAAATTCCCGTACCCATATACACATTTTTTTTACCTTGTTTTCTATGTTACTCCAGGCACAAATCTCTATAATAACCTTCCTTCCGTAGTTATCGTTCATGCGCGTAAGAGATGGCCCGTTATTTTACTCTTCATTCGCTTGTCGTTCATAAGCAGTATTTTATTGCCGATGATATTCACCTCTCCGGTTTTCTTTAACCAAGTCGTAGTGTGCGCATGTAGATATCAATTGGCACGATACTTAATATGACCTCTACCGCATGGGAAGAGACACTCACGTAACATCTATGTGCGACGCATATATTATGCGATTTCCGCTCAATGTGACTATTTATTTATTTATTTATTTATTTATTTATTTCATATCTTGGAAAAGTTCGGGCCATTTCTCTTCTTCCAGCTAACTGTGATTTGAGTGAGGGAATTGGGAAGGAGAAATGTTGGGTTGCCAGGGAAATTATGTTACCGAGCCGACATTTGTCTGGAGTAGGTGAAGGAAAGCCAAGCTAAAATCCTCACCTAATTCGGCCGAGCAGGGCTTGAACTCTCGCCCTACCGCTCAGCGGTATCGTGCAAGCGAAGACACTACCACTATATAGTGTATATTTAGTGTCTATAGTGTACATATAGTGTATACTTACTACATGAACATTCAATAAGCTGGTAACGTATCCTATGATGGGTCACATTCCTCCCTCATAGTTTCATTAACTAACTCTTTGTAATATTTCTTTTGTTTGGTCTTACACGCATCAGTATGTACTGATATTTCTTTACTTTTTCCAAAATGTAATCTATCAGTTAAATAAATTTCATTTTTTCCTCTTATTCTAGGTCGATATATTTCCTTATTCTCAATATCTGTACGCAAATATGTATGTTAAATCCGCCTCTGCCTTAGGGACATTGATTGGAATTGATGGGATGGTCCCTTTCTTACTTCCGGAGAGTAAATTAGTTTATTGTTCTCCACGTGGTTATACGCAGTTAGTAACTACTTTATTGGCAATAAATTTATCATCAAATAAATATTATTGTAAACAGAGAGTAAATGATTGTGGCGTGTGACGGTGGGATTTGGAGTTGGTCCTCACCCTCCAGGCAGCGATGGACAGCAGCGCGGGCTCCAGAGGATTCCTCCGCCACTGGGTCACGTCTCTGCCTGTGAATCCCCCGGAGTCACAACGGTAGGAGAAGGGTGCGTGTGGAGGAGGGAAGAGGACATGGCTGTGCCGAGACGCGTATCTGCAGCTGCGCACGTGACACACAGTTCGCCAGGGGTGACCTTAGGACACACACCTGTGGTACTCCATACTCTCCACAAATATTCAACACTCTAACCCCGTGACGGAAGTAGTCTCTTAATACAACATGTCCAACTCTATACAGCCAATTTCAATAGTTTTAGCGGAAAATGAACACATATGCTAATGAGGATGTAGTCTCAGATCGCAACATCACTGGTAGAGATTTACTGTCATTTTGATACGCAATTTTCCTCTTAAATAAATCCTCATTTGATGAATTTTACAAACTGGATATCCAGTAAATACCAATTTTTGAAATCCTCCATTGAAATGTTTTTGAGATAAAATGATACATAATAATAATTTAAGTAAAATTACATTTATACACATAAAAGAAATCTTTTGCAGATAATATTAATGAGAAAAATACAGGTACTCTGCATTTATACTGCCACCAAGTCATGGTAACCCAACACCACGCACCCGTTAACAAACAAATCAAACAAAAAAATTAGACTGAAATAACAGGAAAAAAAGTGAGCA
Organism: Laupala kohalensis; assembly: GCA_002313205.1. Classification (NCBI taxonomy): domain Eukaryota; kingdom Metazoa; phylum Arthropoda; class Insecta; order Orthoptera; family Trigonidiidae; genus Laupala; species Laupala kohalensis. The sequence continues at coordinate 102,667 of NNCF01127613.1, read as the reverse complement.
ATCGTAAAAAAATATTGTTGTGAAAATACAATAAATTATAAAATATAAAATTACTCCCTTTTTCTATCAATTATTTCAACGCTATTAATACCATCCATCCATTCGTAATATTCTTTTGTGTGATCAATATTTGGCAAATGCTTCTCAAAACACACGAATTACAAAAAAATACCTTTTTTGTCGTTATTATATTAACAGAATGATTTTCAAATATTAAGTAAAATTTATGTGGCTTAGTTCTAAGATAGTTCACCAGGGAATACGAAACTCAAAAAAAATTTTCTTATCTGCAATATTGGACCATTCCTGTACAATGAGGAAAGTTAATTTCTATTTAGATAGCGTTCCTGGTATGATCTGAGTCTTGTCTCCTTTATTTAAAAGTCGCTTCAGTATTTACAGTATTAGTGCTTCGTAAAGGTAATTTGACACTAGAGAAAGCACCGATTATCTGAATTCCTTACTCAACCACCATGACGTCATTCACTAAGAGCGACTTTTGAGGAACGCTACTGAGAAAACGAATGAAATCCCATGTATTTATCGCGTGTTTCGACATGTGACAAACTGCCAGAGCCAATCAGCGCACGAGTGAAGGAAAGCGTCATCAGTTTTCCGTGAGACGTCTGAGTGTTACGATTCTCCATCGCCATTTCGTGTTCTTGGGTCGTTCAAGAAACATGACAAGTATTTCATTGAGTGCGTTTCGCTTTTCACCTTCACCCTTCTTTTGATCTCAGAGGCTTCGTTTGTCTCTGGAAATAATTCGAAAATGAGTGATTGCTTTTCGTTTGTTTTGTGAGACGTAAAATGGAAGTGAGATTGTCACGTCAAGAAATACGAATGGAATCACAGGAAAGAGGATATTCCTGCATTTCAACGTGCGGCGAATCGCTGAAGATTTTAGTGTATTCAACCACTTCAGGATGCTGATATTTTCTGTTCAAACGGCTTAGGACCAGGAACTTTGGTATAACTTTGTGCTTTGGAAATGTGAATCGAGTTTCATAGAGGAATGGATTTTTGTGAACCCATGGCAATATTAGTATATTCATTGAACAACTATCTTGGACCCAAAAAATTGCATGTCTCAGTCTGCGTTTTCTTTCTTGTTTTCTTCCGATATTAACACCCTTGTATTTTTTATATTTGAATGAAGAAGTGTCTCCATAACGACCGACATCAACGTTTACCCGTGTGGTTCATGTGGACCTCAAGATTTAGACCACAAAAGATGTGACCAGTCCATTGGTAAGTTTTTGTACAAATCAATTCTAAATATTTGCGCCTCAGATTAAACTTAGTTTACGTTTAAACTTAGATACTTGGCAAACACTCCACAACATAACAGTGACCTGTGTTTATTTTTATATGAAGTTAATTTTTTGCCGGTTCTGTTGGGTCTTGTGCTCCTACACAAAGAAATATTTATGTTTAGTTCCACTTATGCACTATAGCATTATCGAAAAGTATTAAATAAATATATCCTTAAAAAATTGGGGTTCACCTTGAAGTAAAATTTACGTAGATACATATATAATATTAGTGCACTTCAACAGTAACGTTACTAAAATTCGATTAGAATTTCGTCATAAGATTCATATTTCATGTTAATGTAAATATTTATGAAATTTGTTGCAAATTTCAACACTGTACATTCAGAGACACATACTTTTTTTTGTGCTTCAGGGCTCACCAACACCGAGGTCATTAGTGTCCTCAAACGTTTGATTCCAAATAAAATATTTTAACAAAGGGATTAATATGTTTCCAATATGGGAACGGTGGAAATCGTCCTCATCCTCATGTGCTGTCGTAACCCTTTTCCATGGGTCGAGCTGGTCCCCACGGTCAGTGGCGCTCAGATTGGCGAATACACAAACAATTAACCAACACCTCATTTTTAATGATTTATTGAATTATTTTAAAGAAAATGCCCTCAATTCTCATAGCAACATTTTTTCATTGGCAACTGAAAAAATTGTATTTTTACACGTTCCGTCAAATATTATTGATCACAGTATTTTTCTTAATTCCAGTTGAAAACCATGTAAAGTACGTCTCGTCTTCAAGCAAAAGTAATCAAGTCGTCCGAGATTAGAGTAAGTACATAGAGCCTTTACAATAAAATTCCTTTTGAATGAATGGGTGCTAATGAATATATTTAAAAAGTTAAACAATTAATTTATTTAATTTACATGTTTGATTTGATTGTTTTTTGAATGTGTATTTAATATTTAGATTCAAATAGAGTAGTGGAAGTCACATGTTCTGGGCCACTTCGACTTTTATGAAACGTAATTCAACTGAATTTAATTAATTTTATATTAAAAATGTTTTAAAACCTTACAAGGCATGTTTTTGTTGCAGGTAGTGAATTGAATTACAAACAGTGATAAATAAATAGGAAGGAAACATGGTGCTCGTAGTCAATATGATTGATGGTTTTATCTTCAAGAATTTAATTTTTAATTAAAATACTGTCACTTCTTTTGCCCCAAAATATCTGCTAGCACAAAATTTAAAGAAAATTGTGATTCAAGGTACGTATTAATGTTTCATGTTTGTAATTAAAATTAAGGCGAATTATAAAATGGTGTTGATTACTCTAATTTTTTTTTCAAATACCTTTTACTTTTAGGCGATAAACCTACTTAACAAGGTTTAGTTATGGTATGATTCTGAGCAGAAATGGAAACTCATTCGAAGCACATTGATTGCATCTGATTGATGTGCAGAAGAACGGACATCCCATCACTAAGAACGGAAATCAAGAACAGGTTGAGTTCTGAAACAACGTCATAGCTGAAACATACAATTCCTGGAGAGCAAGAGACTTCTTGAATGAAGATAAGTATACTTTCAAAACTTAGCAAGTAAAAAATGGCTCTTGATTAAATCAAATCTCCCTTCTTAAGTAAACTATATATGTAATTTTTACCAAAATGTTTTCTCCTCTGAACATTAATACAAAATATTTATCATCCAGATGCGATTGAATACACTAAAATCCTCAACTATTTATCGCACGTAGGAATGCAGGAACATTCTCTTTCCTCTGCTCCCTTTCATATCTTTGATTGGATGTGTGTCACTTTGACCTACATTTCATATGAACGGATAGGAATAACTTCTGCTTTGAATCATTTCTGAATAACAAACGAACCTCTAAGCGAAGGTGAAAAACAAAAAGGCGAATAATGAAATCCTTTTGATGTTTATTGAGCGACCCAAGCACACGAAACGTCGATTGAAAATTGCAACGACATGATGCTAACACTCCCACTTCTTACGCAAACCGAAACAAAATATTCAAGTCTCACATTCATGAGCTAATCCATCTGAAATATCTTATTTTCAGTATAATATTAAATACAGCTAGAAACAATTTTTCACGAAACCTTTTTCCACAATTAAAATACGAAACTAAAACTCTCAATAAGAGAGCAGCCCTGAAATCAATGAGTGTTTCATTTTGTACTCCTGTTTGTTGTTATTCGAGGATAAATAGAGTTAAATGTCATATACGAACAGTATTTCTTGATGACATTCGTATTCATCTCATGTAAGCATTTACCTCTAAATGCATGTCTTTACTTTTGTTTTACGTGTTTATGCAAACAAAATTGTGGTATAAGATACGATTTGCTTTTGAGCAGTTCCCTATATTCATCTTATGCATTCCGTAAATTATATAATTCCTATAAATTCGTTATTACGTGTGGATACTTCAATCAACCAACAATAATCGTTACTTCAGTAAACTATTGATAAGAAATTTATATCCGATATTTTTGTTAAAGTATTATTTAAGTTTCTACATACATGTAATTGGTTGAAATTATAATATGATTTAACATTCAAAATTCGAAGTTCTTGTATCGCTGAGACGATGATGCATCACAGAGATGGTGAGTGGAAAATATTATCCTCAATACTAAAGACCAAAACCGTGAAAACATCAAGCATAACTTTTTGAGATAAATGTGTAATTAAAAATGAAGAAATACCTAACGGTGCTGAAATTAATTAAAATATATAAGGGGAAAACAAGAATGTAAAAGCAAATGTGGTTTATGTTGAAGTAACGGAGAAGTGAAAAACTAATAGAGACAATAGTATTGGGAAATGACTGAGTTTTTTTGCAGACTATTTCACTTTTATTCGCATTAATAAAATTCGTATGACACAATTTAAAAAAAAACAGCTTGTACATTAAGCACATAAAAATGTAAATAAAATTAAATTATCTTCACAAAAATAAAGTCGTTTCTCATCATCATTATTATTATTATTATTATTATTATAGTTTTTGGTACCAAATCTTTACAACAAACTACCAAAAGAAATAAATAACTTCAAAAAATTAAAAAAAGAAACTAAGCAATGGATACAAAACATGGAAGTAATTTAGGCTATTATACTATATGGTATTTTTATTTCTTGGTATTGTATTTGGTAGTGTTTGGCTGTTGTATCATTTCAAAAGTAGTACTGCAACTTCCAATAAAAATATTCTTAACAGATATAAAAATTGATTACGGTTTATGTATTTATTTTGTATTTAGTACGTATTTATTTTGTATTTTAATTTTTTTTTTTGTGAAACTTTCTGTAAAATAATCATGTAACTTTAAAAAAAATATAATCTCTGTAATGACTGCTACGATGCCAAAACAAAACTTTTCTGTTAATAAGATATACAGTGTAAAAAAAAGTAATAACTATGTACAGGGTACCCGATGACAAGTTGTAAGACTTATCGGGACCCATAACTATATGAAAAAGAAAATAAGTTCAATTATTATTATTATTATTATTCAGAGGGGCAGACCTCCAAAACATTATCATTAATTTTAACAAAGACAAGTAATTTTTGTTGAAAAGTAGTAAGTATTTGACGTTAAGTTGTCACAGGAAAATATACATGATATTTTAATAGAATAACGTTCACATTTCTTGTTATGCTACCAACCGATAAAACAGACACAAAATTAAATACATTGGTGTAGATTCAACAATTTTTGAAGTGCTGTCTTAGTTCATTAGCATGGTATACGCAGTGGGATGCTGAGAATGACAGTGTTGTCATATCTCTCTTCTCCGATGACCGTATGAGAAATGTTGCAGGCTCTATTTCCTCCTAAATGAACCCTCCACTCTCTTCGCCCTAATAGTAAGGGCCGCTTGCATCACGAGTGTTTGCGTAGTGGAATATTGCGTAGAACGTACTAAGGGTGAGGAGGTTGGATGCACTTCACTTGTGATCATTTCGCAATTAATGAAGTTTTGAGTGAATGAATCAAGATTCAGAAGACGTAGATACCATACCGAACAAGCAAATCTCGGATATTGAATTCCTCACAAGAGATTTACTTTTGTACGTATCTAGATCAGAAAAATGCCCTTACTTTTATTTTTACCGGACTGCACTGAAGTCCATAAGGATATTTGTGTGTTTGACCTGTATATATGTCCGTTCCTATGTTCCCTCGTAACATCTTAACGGATGAACCGATATTGATAAACTATAAGTCGTTGCATTCCCCTTAATGGTGCGAGTGTCATTATTAAACGAAGACAGCAGAAATGAAACTAGTAAATGGAGAAAAATGTTAGAGAATGGTATCGAGACACCAAAGAAAGGAAGAAACAAAATTTAGCTGCTCGCAGTTAATGAACCCAAACGACCTCAACTCCTTGCAAGAATAAAACTGTCTGCGAAATCTTGTATATGCAAATACAGTATTAAACTAAAAAGGAATTACAAAAACCAAAGAACCCGATTGTTGTACAAAAAACTGAAGTTCAAAAATAATTTATTTTACTATAGCATGCGGGACCCATTTGCATAAAAAAACCTATACAAATATAATGGGTCCCGCCTGCTTACACGTTTCCTTTAATTTAAAATCTGTATTATATACAACATAATATAACGTGTTTTAGTGTCATGTTTCACCATACATTATTTGAAAAGTCATTTTTTTGTCTTCACGGCCATGCCTTATCCAATCTTTGGGTTTTCTGCTTGTTTTTTTTTCTTTTCAGTTAATAAAATTAATTTTCAACTTAAGTTTCTTTTGTACCACAGTCTGGTTTTTTAGTTTTCTTAATTACTTGTTTTATTCATTTATTTTATGTCTCAAGGTTCAGGTCATGAGGCTGTTCTTCCACCTAACCGTTGGACTTGGGTAATGAAATTGAGAAGGCGAGAAATTGAGATGAGATTGGGTTGTCGGGGAACATATGGTACCGAACCGACATTTGACTGGAGGAGTTGAACGAAACCTCAGCTGAAAACCTCACCTAGTTCGACCGAGCAGGGTTTGAACCCGTGCTCTACCGCTCAGCGGGATCGTGGAAGTGAAGACGTTACCACTATACCACCGCTGTCGGTTTTATATATGCTAATGTGAAATAAGTCTTCACTGAAATGTCTGAAAATTTCATAATTGTATTCCTTTCTTGGAGGCGATTCGTCATATTGTGTTATAGCATTGTCATACGAATACTAACATGCAATGAAGTTCTAATTCTATCATCTGCGTTTATCTTCACGGTATGCAACATTGAGTTTTAGGTCCCATTATTGCTAGATTTTCGTGTCCAGAAACAGTTTAAAATAACATTTTTGAAATAATTGAGTTATAATTTCAAAGTGTATTACAAATATCTTCCAGTGTTTCGTCAAATATGTGTTGATTGTATGTTTACGGGTACTGAAGGCTTTACGTTAATAAGGAAGGAAATTAATAATTTTAGTAATGAGTAATAGTACATCGTTAATAGACCTTAAATAACAACGATGTTTCTCCAGATTCCAACAACGTGTCTTGAGAGTTAAATAAAATTTCAAGATTTTTTTTTGAAATAATTTTGATTCTGCATTGCCCTGGTATATGACACTGTCTTAAAGAGACAGTCCTGCTACTAGCGGGGATGACTATCATCCATTGAGTCAATGTAATTTTTATTTTACTTTGACTATTTACAGCTGCGGATCGTTTGTCACCGCCAACATGTCTATTTTCGCATTCTACGCACGTGTCCGTTAAAGGAGGAAAGGGGGATGGATCGAGGGAATGAGTAAGCGTCGGTGAGGAGAGAAAAAAAATATTTTTGTTACATTAAGGACTAGAAGTATTTGCTAGAATTACTTCCTGACGAATAGGAACATTTACGAGAAGGGTTATGTTATGAATTAAAATAAATTCATCCTTATCATTCTCTCCTCCGTAGCTGAAGAAACAAACGCAGAAAGAAAAATCATCTCCACCATTGTTTGTCCTGGTCACGTGACCGGAGTACGAGAATCGTTTACAGCGCCCTCGTCTTCCTCGTGGCAAAGCTCGGAAGCTCACAATCTCTCACCCGCGCCTTCCCCCTAGCCACAAAAGCATCTTCACGGCCGGAGTCTTCGCCGCCTGTCCGGGGAGTTAATTGTTCGCTGAGAGGTGAAGAACTGCGCCGCGAGTCTTTGACTAGTTACAAGTAGAAAGGGGACGATCCACGAGGGGGAACTTGCACGTCGCGTCGTGTGAAATGCTGCTCCCTCGAGTTGCCACCAGAGAGTGCACGTGTCTGCCGGACATTCCCCTAGGCGATCACGTGAGAAATCTATACTTTTAAAGATAAACTCACAAGCAAAGTGCATCTATATGTTTCGTGTTTACCTTCGCCGCATTCCGTTATCATAGAATTCGGAGATAGAGAGAAGTTCAGGACGAAACACGAGTAGCCTACGTTTATACCATCAATATCCGGATTTCTCGTAGAAGACGAAGAAACGTATATGTAAGTCCAAAGATTAAAATAAATATTTACATAATCACAAGACAATTAGACTTGTACACGTAACAATAGATTATACTTAACAGCTTACGATTATAATAAAACATTATTCAAATTTCAATATCAACGTCACTCTCACTCTGATTGTTTATTTACATTAATATTCTATTCTATGTGCATATATATTTAAAAAAATCAAATTATTTATACGCCACTGATATGAATAAATCACATAAAACACTTGTCAAAAGGGGGGACTCTATAGTCAAAATGACAATAAGTATAGCATGATGCACGAGACCATTGAAACATATGACTGATGTTATTTTTTATTATAAATCGACAAAGGTGTTACCGTCTTAGAATTTGACAAGTGGTCATCACAATAATTTTTATTACCAAATGGTCATCACTTAATATGCATGGTACTAGAACAAGGAAATAATAAACATGAAGAGGCGGCCTGAATCATAGCCACGAAACGTTGTGTTTGTCCTGAACCAACGTGAATTGTGAATTTTAAATATCAACAAGTGTTTTATGTGATTTACTTATATCAATGGCGTGAAAATAATTTGATTATCTTAAATATGTATGCACATAGAATAGAATATTATTCAAATTTATTGTAATACAAGGTAAGATATTTAATTTGAATAAAACCGCTGCAGTGAAAGGAATTGTTCGTTGACCATATATCTAGAAAGAAATGCGGTGTAATTCTTTTAAATGTGAATAATACAAAAATTGTACTCGATATGTTTTACTATGAATATTCACTTACGTCATCTGTGGTTTAAATAAACTGCGGATCACAACCACTTCCAATTTTCATAAATCATACAGGAAATATAAAGCATGTACTGCGGAAAACCTAAAAAAATAGTATTATAATTTTAGTTATTTTGCATAATTTCGACATTCATGGAACCGGTACACGTAAACGTTTTAATTCATTTTTGGGACGAAATTATTTAAAAAGTTGAAACTCGATGGGGAGCTTGGTAATTGTATTCAAGAATACATTTCTTCCTCTGTATCACGCGGTCCTAAAAATAATATTTATTGCATTTATTTACAAATAAATAGAACTAAGATGTGACATTAGTTTTTTATGAGAAAAGGACTTGAAAGACGAAGCAAATATTTTACTCTCATACAAACACACTAACACACTAACAAGACACGCCTAAAGTGTAACTGCCGTAAGAAAAGTTACCAAATTCGGGAGAACTGCCAACCTACTCAATTGATTCCACCTATGTCGTACATTACTCGACTTAGTGATATTTTCATCTTATACGTTGTATTCACTAACACCAAACTTGACAAAATACCTCTAGGAGAGCCTGTCCTTAAAATACTCGTTTTTTATCCTTCGTAGAATAACACAAAAATTTAATAAAATTCCTTTTAATAAAACACATTGCGTAAATTATCCTAGAAATTTTAATTTTTTAATCTACTTTCAACGAAATTCATTTTACGGTAGTCTCTGAGTTGTTTCCATAGTGTTGGTACACCCGTAAGGTATGTGTAAGTGCTACCAAACGATGATTTTAATATCAAACGACAATCTGAGGCAGTCCAAGTCTTAACGAGTGTTGGGGATTTTGTTCTAAAATATTGGTGGTGGCTGTCCTGAAACACCACTCGAGTCCGCTATCTTTGTCCAAACTCTCGATAAGTTGAGCATTCCAGTGACCCAGTGTATCATAAAGACAGTAAATTAAATATATAATGGCTATTGAGAATTCTTCTTTAGATATAATTAAATTTTTAAATTAATAATAAACTTAAACTAGGAAACTCGAAGTTGGAATACAGACTCTGGAGCATTCGTATCGTCGTCTGTGAGGCAGGTTATGAACTATGTATTATGAACAGTCACCATTGAAACATAGGTAAGCTGCGTCATCTCGGAGATATTTTAAATACCTGGAACAGAATTTACTTTGTACTGTAAAATCAATGATAAAATAAACGGTGCACAGGTTAATTTTACGATTACGAGATACTAATCCGTGTCGAGATACTAATTTTTGTAATTATGTCTCATTTGCTTCAATTTCATACGAATGACGGGGAAAAAGGATATTTACCAAAAGTTTTCTTTTAGGAAAAAAAATATAGCAGTAGATTTATTAAAAACAACAACATAAAAAGTTAATTTGACTCCAACAGAATGTTTGCGTAATATTTCAGTAATGTTTGTATCGATCAAATTTTTTACTAAAAGTGTGTATTTATTGTAGCTGTCAGAATTCACAGTCTAAAAAGTTACTTTTATGATGTTGCTTGGGCTACGATTGTTAAACCGATTGGGCTACGATTGCTTAGCCAGTTACTTTTATGATGTTGCTTGGGCTACGATTGTTAAACATCTAAGATAGTCCAAGACATATTTAAGTGTTCCTAAGATACCTCTAGAATAATTCGCTCTACTTTATTATCGTTATCAAAATAGTCGGATACAATGCAGTACAATATCAAATCAGTTTCAAACATGTTTCTCTCCAGCCAATTTCTCACGTATTGAGGAATAGACGATTGTCTATAGCAGAGTAACTTCCGCTCATTTGTATATTTCGAAAGGGAGAGAGCAGAGATCAAATACAAGTTGTGTGATCGCACGCAACCAATAGTGCACTGCAGGATATATTATTGAACACAGCAATGTACATTTACACAGACCTCTTCCCTCAGGGAATTTTAAACCGCTAACTTGTAACAATCATGTAGACTGAAAGGATATCATAACTATTGTCTACACAGAATGTCCTAAAGGGGGTTCCTTGAACTTGGCAATGTATATTTCATTGTTGAATCAAAACAGAATAGAGAACCGTTTACACATTAGGGAGCAGGAACCGTTTACAAGCGGGAATTCTACGATTGAGATTAACGAGCCGCGATATTATCACAAAGCAAACAGAAAAAGCATAGTTTGACCTAAAATCGCTACCGTAACAAAGGTATAAAGAATGACTTACTATGTCAAAGTAACAACTACAGAATTTAAAGATAGGTTCATAAGTATCTGCACTCAAAATTTTACAGCAACATTTTGAATTTTTTAAAGTCTACGAATCTTCAATGAACAAAACTTTTCGAAATAAAAAACACGTTACATGTGAAAAAAATATTTGCCATCAAATAAACTTTTATTTGCTCTTGATACTATTAGATATAATATTTTAATGTTCATTTGATTTCCTTTTGGTTTTTCTTAATTGACTCGTACCGCTCGCTCCATGGGGGTTTTACTCCTAGACATCCATTTAAGGCTTTGTCTCTGTCAAGCGTCGAGCGTGGGTACCTCATTGGCATCGACAATATTATGTCATTGTTCACAATCCAACGCTTTTTAATGGGAATACTCGGGATGATTTCCTATTGCCATAAAATCGGTAAAAAAAAAAAAAATTGAAATCCCTTCGGATCTTACAAATTGACTTCAGGAGAGTTTATCTTCAAATTTTGGCAATGCTGTCCAATGTCCTATGAATGTACGATGTGCGTTAAGAATTTTGTTTCCACGCTATCTCACGAAAAAATTGATGCGCCGAAACAAAACTCAATATTTGACTTTGAATGCGTTGAGAGCATCATACCGACTTTATTCACACACCACACTACACTTTCAGTTACTTGAATTTCAACATTTTGAAAATATCAACATAAGCATTTTGATTGTTCAACTACTTCTACGTACAGCTTGCTAAACCGCATTTCTGTAAGTTGCACCATTTTCGCGATACAGCAAACATCGTTTACGCAAATACGACTTATGACTATCGCAAATACGCAAGTATTACTTATGTTGTGGGCGCCATTTTTAGAAAAACCTATTAGGTAATTGCAAGGTATTTAAGGTGGAAGATAATTAATGCAGGCACATCTGTGTCTGAATGTGCAGGTATGTTCAGTTTAAGGATAAATAAATTTAAACCCGTTGATCTTTTAAATATGTCATCGCGTTTGATAATTATAATACATTACGATTTGTTCTCATGAATTTTTTTCTCTTTTCTTATATTTTTATTGCAATGAAGGGTATTTTTTTGATTATGAATTATTACTGGAATGTTGAGTGGGGTACACTCCAGATTTGGTTTTTACTTGTTTTAAGAATATTATATTGAAGAGAAACAACGGCACGGGGATTAATATTCGTTCGTTTATAATTTTCGATGAACAGTATTTCTTTGAAAGTTGGATCAAAACATAATTATACTGCGCTTAAAATAAATACACCATATTTAATAAATTATATTTAATGAATGAATCTTTCCATAATTCTTCTATATTAAAAATAAAATTAAAAATACAAAATTATTCCAAATATTTCGTGTGCAGACTCAATAAAAATGTTTAACACTACTCTAAATACTAAAGGAAGAGTGAAAACAGTTGAGCATCAAGAAACAGCATTCATCGCCTTGAGACAGTGCTTTGTTTATTCTCTGAGACCCTTGGATCGGGAGTAGGGGGTTTGGGATACTGATCGGGATATCGATTGTATCCGAAGGTCGAGACAGAAGCGACGTCATTAGTGCAAGACAAACGTCGGGGAGCTAGGAGCTCGTCTATTGTGCGTTAGAATGCTGCGACTACTACTGCGGAGGAGGGAAAGCAAGCAGGGAATGAAAGAGCGCTCATTAAACGCCGGTGAGAAGGGGAAGAACGCTTCTCAGGATTACCAACAGAAAGTGAAAAGCTCAAGATAGTTTCAAGTTACGTCACTTAAAGATGATATAGGAAAGCGGCGAAGAACACACTTTCTTTCTTCATCGATTCTGATTGAAGTAACGAAATATAGTAAATTATTTTACACAGAATATTAAATTTTCTTAGTGATGAAGTTTTTTTGTGACTCAAAATCTTAAAACATGAACCATCCAATGACATAATTCATATTTTCTAAATTAATTACTGTACAGGATTGTAAGCAGTTAAAATAATATACTTTCAATAATCAGGGTTAAAATGTTAAATGAATTTTCTCGAGAAAAAAGAGCTCTTCATGGGAATGTTAAAGAATACTATAAATTCACCAGAAAATACCCCACGGTTCTCGATTAGGAGTTTGAGGAACTTCAACTAAGAATTGCGACCCTAGTTTCAGTAGTAGTATACGATGAGACTAGATACAAATCTGTAATTACATGACTTTGTTGCTTTTTTTAAGATATTCTGAGTTATTAATGAGAAGCATTACCTGTGAGCGAAGTAATAATTACCGATAAAATTTCAAGAGGAAAGAATATGAACTTTCAGACTTCATTATTCACGAAATGAAATATCCCTAAATTAACATGGGTAGACCTAAAAATGTCAACAAATGTAGCATGAGATATAAAAATGATGTGAATATCACATTTATCAAGTCTCCTAGCGAAGTGTGGTAATTATAGGCTTACTTATTTGGTGTCAAATAATTAACTTAAGGATATCTATGAGATAGGTCTTAAGGTTAAGGGTCCTAAGCTTTCATTATTCGAATTACCAACAACTGTTCAGAAAGCAATATTGTTTCTAATATTGATTAAGAAAATATTGCTCTATATATTGCATAAAATATTTAGTTAAAAGCATCTCAGGTAGAGAATAAAATTTATGAAATCTTTTCATAAAATAAAAGACAAGAAGAGACTTTCTACTAGTATTCAGTCGTAACATCATTATTTGTAACCTCATTATCGTCATTCAACGCATGTATCGTTACCTTGAAATCCCTCCCGTATCACTCGTCTCATCCCTAAGTTCCCTCGGGCCGGATTTCGTTTCCCACAGTCTCCGCTGGCGGCGCTAGCGGTTCGTTTGGTTCGCCGGGAGCGTTCACGCTCCGTAGCTCCGGCACGTCACGCTCGCACGCTCCTTCAGGCACGCTCGCCGTCGTGTGGCCGAGGGCTAACTAGCGTGCTCGTACAGGCTTATTATGAAGCTCACGTTGGGATCCACTGGTTCATAAAGTGCAGCGCGGAAGAAAAAAAAGGTCCTCGCGGTTTAATTTGTCTGCGTTAAGCGTAATACTTCGGGAAAGAATTATTGGCCGTATAAGGGGCAGCAGATGACGAAACGGTCACTGGAGATTTCGAGAATAAAATGTATGTATTATAAGAAATATACATCACGTTATATTAAAAACGTTATAATTTTGTCTTATTAATTCAACTTTTTAAATTATATTTTGTAACTGAATTATGTTTTATAATAAATTTCAAACTTTTTATTTATGTCTTATTTTATTGCAATAGTACAATGTACTTCATAGTTATAAATCTATATCGATAAATAAACAATTCGTATTTTCGTATTCGTAAGCATCTGTATTTTTCTCGTGTTTTGCAGAAATTATTAAATAACTCAGTTCATTCTTACAAAATTCCTGTATTTCCTAGAGTAACTGTATACAGCACAACCTGGCAAAAGATACGATTCTACTTTTTCAGCATCCATTACATCGTATATGCGGCCAAACAAATTGAATTTTTGTCGCCTGACAAGTACCCTGCTTCATGCACTGGGTAATTTCAGGTGAAAGTAATTAAGAGGTAAAAGTTAAAAATAAAGTGTTGGAAAGGGATAGGCTGTACAAAATCCAAGCAAATACAGAAGAAAATTTGAGGAGTAGCAAAATATTCATATATAACACTCACGATGTACTAATGAAATTTGATTTCAATGGGTTGCAATTTTTCTCTTCTAAATACTAGTATGATATAATGCAAAGAGGAATAGGATCATTTAAAGAATTTGAAAGACTTTCAAAAATGAAACGTAAAGCATGAGAATGGGAATGATAGTTGAATTTAACTTTAGGACATACTACAAGAGATGAATCTTTTATGATAAATATATATGTTTTAAACATGAAACATATGCTATTACTCATTTTCAATTGCTTTTCATTCGTGTAATCGAAATATCGGCAGAAATATCTTTAACGTAGCTCAGAAGAAATGGTGTAAAATATGCCGAAATGAAGATGTAAAAATCTTGCTCTCAATCTTATTTAAAGAATTATAAAACTTTGTTTACAATATACTCTAAAGAACTAAAAAAGAGAACATAATTTTCAATAATCATTAGTAAAGACTAAGTTCCATTTTTGTTATTTTAATGTTATTACACATCAACAAATATAAAAAGTATACAAATGAGACTGCTTGCTTTTAAAAATTGAAAACGTTTTCAACAATTTGTACACTATATTTCCATCCTAACGGTTTACATATACACGAGGGTAGTCCAGAAAAGAACAATTGTGTTTACGAAATAAATAACAAACTTCATTTATATAGTAACAGTACCTTAATCTACATTGCAATGAAGTCACCGCAGTGATCGAAGTATTTATTGTAACGTGGAGCTAGTTTCTCCATACCAATATTGTATTCTTCTCTCACCAATGTTTAATTCATATAGAATTCAGGACTAGTAGTGAAACAATAAACTCAACAGCGTTCTGTGGGACTTTACAATGACATAGACATTCCATCCAAACCCGGAAATGTAAAAATTGTCTGCAAAGATTACTGATCCAGTCCCCGACCCCAAACACATCCATGATCACAGCGGGAACTTCGATATTTTGTGTGGGGAATTTTGGGCATCACATACACGACTCTGATCTGGCACCAAAGCGATTACCATCTGCTCCTAAAATAAAAGGAGTTTTTAGGGTGGAAAACAGCTCGAAAATGATGGGGACCCCAAAGTAGCAATTACCTCGAGATATTTCGTTTTTTGAAAGCTCAATAATCACGCATCGGTTTAAAGCGTTTCCATGTGGAAAGGGAACAGAGCTAGGGTGTGTGTCGCACGCCTACCGGAGTACGAGGTGTCCATGTCAGTTGAAAGTAGTGAGGTTGGCGTGTTGTGTTCCGAAGGGATCTCTTCCCAGAGATTGCGACGCGTAGTTCTCAGACTGGTGGCAGCCGGTGGTAGAAGAGAAAGGTTGAAGGTTGTCTGCCACGGAGCACAACAGAGTGGTGTGGCGGGGACAGGATGGTAAAATGGAGACCACACCTGCAAGCAAAGTCATCGTTTCCTCGTGGAGGTAGGTGTGAGGTTGGCCTCGTGGGATAGTGTGGAGCGCAGACCGCTCACTTTGTTTCGCGTCCGACGGCTCCGCAAGGTAGTGCCCGCGTTTATCCTATCCATACAGTGACAGTTACCGCAGACTATCAAACATTGCTGATTACTCTTAGATCACACAGCTGTTGCTCAACTTACTAGCCAATTACTCAACGTCACACTTAACAAACAACCCGCTTCTAAGAATTCTGTAGGCGCTACGAATTGTATTGCTTCGAAAATATTTCGCTCTTATGGCGCACTAAAAATTGAAATTAAAACATTAAAACATACTAAACACATAATAACAAGTATGATAGTCATTGCATAATTCTGGTTTCACGTTCGATGCAAACTAACAAAAAAATCATAATTCTAAATATTATTGCATATTTTGTATTTAAATATTTAAATGTAAGAGTGGAGATGAAGATCAAGTTCTGCGTGAAAACAATTATAGAAATTAAAATTCCACTTTCACCCATCACACATATTTCAGCTTCGCCTATTTATCTCTTGTATTCTTTTTAACTGTAATTATACTTAAGAAAAGTTACTGTTAAGTGAATCGTTATGAAATTATTGTATTCAAGTTAATAATGTAAAAAATATTTATTTTTATTTTTTCAGGGATTTCATCACTCATCATCGTCAACGTTTTTTGAAGTTCATTTAAAGTGAAATAATTATTCTCGTTCACGAAATGTGTTGATTATTTTCATTTATAATAATAATAAATTATTTATCGGTTCCCAACCTGAGGTAACCGAATTCCCTTATCTCTCGTTTTCATTTTGAGTTCTTTCGAGGTGATTGATAGATGTTTTTGTTAGCACGCTTCTGAGAACTAAAATTTGAACTATTGTTCTCTACTGAGTTGTTTTCAACGTATTTTTTAAGGAATGAATTATTTATACACGTATTTGAATTACAACAATGAACGGAACCTCAAAATAAGTATATTTCACCTACCTGAAATCAGCATCTATCAACAGCANGGGGGGGGGGTTAGAACGCGCGCTCCACCACGCACAGGGATGGTGGGAGTAAAGACGCTAATACTAAACCAAGACTGTCATTCAATCTCGATTAAGCACGCTTCTAACTTTCATCCAATTTTGCAATGCTAACGTAAATAGCGGATATTTAATACTCATTTGCATTCTTCAATGCATCGATGATGCACACAACGGACATACAGTTCTAAAATAAAATGTGTTGAATAGGGCTAGGAAAATACTGCGTAGCTCTCATGCACGTTATAGCTCGTATCGAGATTAATCCGTTTAAATCCACCCTTCCACGTTGTAATTGAAGCTGAAGGTCAGAATGAGGGAAACCTACCATGCAACCGTTTGAGATAGTCTAGCGTTCTTTACCTTTGTCCAATTTTTCTTACGAGGACTCCATTATGCATTAAAAACAGTAAACCCCTGCACAATTCGTGATGCTGAACCGCATAACAACTGTGTGTTACGGTACATAATACATGATTTCGTAATTCTTCAGGCGTTGATCAAACATTGTTTCGAGCAATTCCATAGTGACAAATATCGACTGGAAGAAAATAAATTATTTACCTAATTAACACAGAACTATGTTCTAGAAGTAATTCTTAGATGACCATTAATCAACTAATATAAGAATATTCATGTTAATAGTTGTGTTAAATAGGAGATGGGTTAGATAATGAGTACAAATATATCCTCTTCCATATCGCTCAAAAGGGGAATATTTTATAGATTTGAATGGTAGCTTTCGATATGACAATGTTTGATATTACAATATATTTAAGAGGAACCAAAAGAAGATATCTGTTGGAAATTTCTCTTGAAATCCACAGGGATTAAACATATGTTTTCTCGTGTCGATGTAACGTAATGAGCAAAAGTACGGGAGAAGGTACGTTTACCACGTGAACTCGAGCATTGCCGACGATCTCATGAGCAAGAACGTAACACACATTCCAAGGCGTACATATCCACTCCGGCAATCACAGAACCCGTCAGAGGGACTCGTCTGAGAAGTCCTCTCTCTGAATCCACCCACTCCATACTCCCTCCCACTCCCTAGAGAGTGCTGTCAGCTCCTCAACCACCCCGTTCCCTCTTCGCTACTGTCTGCAGTAACTTGTGCGAAACTTGGAAGCTCACATCGTACTGCGCGCGGGGGCGGAGATGGAGGGTTGGAACGAATGAAGGAGTTTGGCGGTGGCTAAGGGGGAGGGGGTTGAAGCGCTTAGAAGCCACAGCGAGCACGCTATATGAATCCGGAAACAGATTACACGGCGTCCAGGGTAATGACAAACCACAGGCATGGTGACTGCACCCTCGCATACACCGAGCAAAAAGCTATGGAATGGAGGGTGAGAGGGCGGGGACGTCTCGAAGCACCGACATACAAATGGGGCGGTTGTAATAAAAGATGGTGGATTGTTTTTGGGGAAAAAACCCTTCCTTTCTTACTATACCATCCAAAGTGTCCCAGTAAAATACCTGATTCTTCAGATTTGCGAGATTAAACGATAGTCTAAAAGATTCGAGACAGGGGTCATATTTGTTATGACGGTTCCGATGTCAATAATAACCTACTTATATCGGTTTTGTGATTTTAGTCCCTCCAGGACTGACCACCGAAACTAGTGAGTAGTGTCCTACAAAAAGGGTCACGGGTTTCGATGTCTTCTCACATATTTACTTTCACTCCTAATCATTCTCTTCAAGGGGTTAACATAAGAGCCTTCAAATCTGACATTATGAGGGCGTGTGAAATATATTCCGTTATACGAGATTAATATAAGTTAATATTTCCGTCAATAATGTCAGGATAATGATTGGTTNTATATATATATATATATATATATATATATATATATATATATATATATATATATATATATATATATATATATATATATATATATATACATTTTTTTGTCAAAATAACTACGCACAACCACGGGAAGGGCAATAACTAATAAATACGTTCCGTGAGAATTTAAAAAATCAGTCATGGCTTCAAATCAGAAATGTGGTCCAAATAATGTAAAAAGGCCAATATCTAGAGACAGCTCAATAAATTTGCATTCAATGAAATCTGAAATATATCATGCGCAGAGAAAAAGAAATGATTTCCTTTCAATAGGTGCAGTGGAACTATGAAACGTTATGGCAATACAACAGTTTCATGCTATACTTGAACATGTTTTACAGCACCTTTGTGATCTGAACTCTTTATTTTACAATCCAAGTTTAATTTGCATATTTTCAAAACACCTTGTGGCTAACAAACAAGCTGTTTCATAGAGTTTTTCCCTATTCTCTCAATATTTTTTGTATTTCAGAATTGCCAAAAGATTAAGAAGCATACCATTTTATTTTTGAGAGGAACATTTTTAGAGAAAAAATAAAAGTATTCTTGAACCTTTTGTGAATGATGTCTACAATTTACAATGCTAGTTTGCCTTTTTTAGTACATGATAAAAACCACAACTTAAACAGTTACCTTACCACGCACGATGATTTTTAGAGTGCGATGAAAAATAACTTGCGTAGACGTTTTCTTCACTTGATTAAGATATATAATGGGAACCGTGATATAATTAAGAGGTAATGAAATAAACTTCATGTGCGTGTATTAATAAATTTCTACACGAAAATGCTAAGAATAAATCTTACAAAAATACAACAGAAAGAAATCGGAAAATTTCAAAAGAAATAATAATAAATTTATAGTAAAAAATGCAGTAACCACGTGGTGGACACACTTATTTACTCCGAGGAAGCAAGATCGGGACCATCCTACCAATTCCAATCAAGGGTTCTAAGGCAGATGTGAATTTGACATTCATAACTCTCCTAAGATAACAATAAAAATAGTCAACTATCAATCTCACACGCTCTGTGTATCTACTGCTGCATAACGCCGCTGCATATCGCATGAAATACATTTCTGAAACGACTTCATCTCTTTCGGCAGAATCCATTGCATCAGTCCATAGAATAACATTCCGCAGACAACATATCATACGCTCACAAAAGATTTTTTTTTCCCCGAGAGTAACACAGCTTTTTCTGCGACGCTACTGCACCTCGGGAAATTTACGCTCCATTTAGCAAGTCGCCACTGCCGTATCTCATCGGACACCTCGATCCGCCACGGTGGAGCAAAAGCGCTTTTGGGTGCGAACGCGGGAGAAGATCCATATCGCCAGGACTTGGAAGGAGATCCTGGTAGCGCTTCGTGATGTACTGCTGTCCTCGGAAGGAATGTACGTGTGGGTATTGTGGCGACGAAAAATATACATTTGAAGACTCTCAAAAGAAAAAAAGTGGCGAAATAGTTTAACAGTATCACGTATGGCTCACAGAGTCAGTGTTGCGCGAAAGATATGAATTGACCCAAAGATTTAATGGCTGAGAAATTATTTAGGGGTAATAATAATAAATGTATTGGCANATTTATTGTCAAAAAACAGTACAAACTGCGTATGACCACGTGGAGGAAAAAAAACTAATTTACTCTCCGGAAGCAAGCAAGGGACCATCCCATCAATTCCGATCAAGGGCCCTAAGGCAGAGGCGGATTCAAAAATTTCAGCAAAAGTTCCGAGATAAGATAAAAATTTAGCTGCGAGTTATAATATATGTCAATATGTTTGTAATTTAACGCAAATATGTTTGTAAATTTACATCTACAAGTTATTATCGAACTATAGATTATTCTGAATATAGTGTTTAAAAACCTTAAAAGTTGAAAAAACACTAAATTCACGATTTATTGTTACAATAAACACGCCCCTAGACAAAGCCTAGAGAACCTGTATAAGAAATCCACCTCTATCCGAAG
>NNCF01127613.1:50573-79097 GCA_002313205.1 Laupala kohalensis | reverse complement strand
TATATATATATATATATATATATATATATATATATATATATATATATGTATATATACATACATACACACGCATAGTTCTGTTTGTTCTCTTTATATATACGGAGAAGATATGCTAGTTATGGGGAGAAGAAAATCTACCGACAGCGGTGGTCTGGTGGTAGCGTTTTCGCTTCCACTATCCCGCTGAGCGTAAGAGCATGGGTTCAATCCCTGCTCGGCGGAACTAGGTGAGGTTTTCAGCAAAGGTTTCCCTCACCGAATCCAGACAAATGACGGTTCGGTACAATAAGTTCCCTAACATCACTCCTTTCCAATTCCTTTGCCCAAGCCCATCGGTTAAGAGGAGAAGTAGGTTTCATGTTAAAAAATTGTCGTATTTTGTAGCGACCATCAAACACTAAATATAAGATCTATTAAAAGACGTAAATGTCTGGGTGAAGTATTATCTACGAAACAGATCGACCTCTTCCTGTAAACTAAACAGAATGTAAGGTTAAAATAAAACATACGGTGTCATGTGCAGAACACATTTACTTTTCCTTGCGCTTTTTAAAGTCTCTTACAGCGTATAAAAGCTAGACGATATGTAATCAACAGTTGTGTATTATATATCTGAATTAATATATCGGAGAAGCTCGATGTAATTAACACAAATGTAAGGGACACAAATGTTTTTACGAAATGTGTATGACACTCACTAATATAACCATTTGTCTATTTCTCAGATATTTGATAACAATAACTGTAGGATCAATTTCGTTTCAATTGTCAGAATGTTCGGTTTAAGGCATGTCTTCAAAGCAAACACGAGTTAGATAATCAGAAATAAATCACGAGATAGATAAGTAAAAAATTAAGAAGATAATAATGAAAATCAAATAAGCATACAGGTGATTTACGGAAAGTACTCTTTAATGTTAATAAATGTACGGGATCTAAAATATGTACGATTCAGTAATGTGTTATGAATTTTTAATTGTGTCAGAAATATCTGAAGTATATCCCCCAGAAGTCGATGTATTTTCTACTCTCGTACTCGTGCGGTTTCTTACATCGAATATCCACCCTCCCACCTGCCATGATCCCCCGAAGCGGCCTTTAAAGCACGAGATAATTTCCACATTCGAAAACACAACTTCCTCATCCACGAACGGATCCTCCGGCCAACCGCAACTACCATCCCACCCCACCTCACCCCTCCACACACACACACTATAAGTTTACGGTGCGCCTAACAGTAATTTATCTCTGAGAGAAAGCAGCGTTAATTCGGTATTTGAATCCCCGTCGAGCAATTTACATAACTATGGGACTGCGTTCTTGGGACACGTTCTTGCGTCGCGAGAACTTTGGACCTCGTTCGCAATTTATGGATCATATTCGGAGGCGCGCGCACTCCGCTATCGCTCGGCCGCCACCACACCGAACTCCGGAGTGGGCGGAGGGGGTGGGTGGAGGAGCATTGTTCAGAAAGAGCTGAAGGGGGAAAGACCGTCCCCCAGAGACAAAGGTGGTTCCAGTCCACGGGCAAGAAGTGGAGCGATAAGGGTCGCCATGGCATGCAAGTCGGAGAGGGTGCAGGGGTGGAAAAGGGTTGTTGGGGGTGAAGTTAGTCAAATTACAGAAATTTCTTAATTTTTATTCCATTTTTTTTTCAAAACACAACAATATGAATACTAACGAAGAAAAAAAACATGATTCAATTTGTATCTATCAGTTAATAGTACAGTACAAACAATATTCAGCGACTCGTTTTTGCATAGTTTGAAATACACAAGGGAATGGAGAAACATGGCGACGGAGCGCATCGGTTTCGTGATTCATGCATCTCACCTCCAGATAAGGGAAATATATTTTAGTAATGTCCGGTGACATATAGATAAAAGTAAAACAAAAACACTACGGAAAATTTTACTACAAATCAAAATAAACTTCCATCACTTTAGTGATTTAAAAGTTGATTATTTTTGGAAAATAAATTTTTCCTCCATAAGAAGCGATTTATTTCACCATCAATTATAACAGCAATTATTTCATTTAAATGACTTTTTTAATAATAAGGTACGTTTTTCAAATCGAAATCACAATAAGTACGTGTTACTCTATTTATACCGATTGAAGATATTTTAGTGATTTAATTCTATCTACGCTAGTACAACCTTAAGAGTGGTCGCGGGAATTGTTCTGTTTCGAACACTTGTTTCTCCAGGTTTGGGGTGTGTGTTTGGAGATTTACTGTATTCATCTACATGTGTTTCTGCACATGTTCATTTCTATCCCAAGACGAGAGATAGATCTATTCTTCTAATACTTTTTTAATATCCTTTATCTTATTGAATAATTACTAATAACTTCGTATGCCAAATTTATTATATTTTTATATATTATTATATAAAATTGTTGGAGTAATGCGATAACGAATAGGAATTGAAAAGTTGATTGTTCCACTTTTATGTTGAATTTTAATCTATCGGTTGCAAGCATTCTCTAAAAACTATGTTTGGCAAAATATTGATTTTAATATTTGAGAAGTGAATTGCTATTATTTAGCGGGTCACGGTTTTTACGTATATGAACAATCGTTTCATGCTAATTCAATCACAAATACACAGTGTTTCTTGGCGTAATAGTTTAGAGCATGGCGTTCATTGTGTAGCAGTATGAGAAGGAGCTGAAAAATGTGGGCAATTGATATCACTCGGCTCATTGATTTACGCAGAAAGTAAAAACAAATACAGGGAATAAAATGAAATGTGGATAAATTGAGATAAAGAAGAATGTTATAAAAAAGGAAACAAGACTGTGACTGAAGAAAATTCTGAAAGAACAAATGGTGAGAACAAGTACAGTTAGTCAACGTAATGACTTATTGAATACCAGAGAAAGTTTTTTCACAAACTTCTATTCAATACATAGACGAAGCTCCTTTCGTTTTTTGAGATATTAAACCTGAATACTGTCTCCGTCACAAATGGGAATGTTAATGATTTGATTAAAAATTTGTTAACGATTCGTCATCGGCTTTCACTGTATACAATGTTTTCCATGATGAGCACGATCTTGACAAGTTTATCAAGCAAACTATACGACTATTCCCAGCATCATTAAATACTATAATAACTCTCATAGTTTTTATAGAGTTTTATAAGTAACGACCGAAAAAATCTTCCGTTCAATGACTTTTTGCTAGTTTAAAGTCTGAGGACTTTGAAATTGCAGAACTAATAGCAGGTGGAAAGAATATTTGTAGGAATAGAAGAATGAGAAATGATGCAATGAATCACACAATGATAAATTTAAAACTTGTATTAATAACATCCATTATACAATCAAGATAAAGTAAAAATTTTAGACTTATGAAATAAATGACTTATGAATTTAGACTGATGAATACTATTTATTTTGTGCTTTTTCTGACTCGAGGTTTAAGTTGTCTTCAGGTGAAACACCTTACAACAAGAAACATATCAACAGTAAATTGAACATGATATTAAAAATAAATATAAACTTGAAACATGTTTTTTTAAAGCACACACAAATATGTTATAATATTGTTCTGTCAATACTTGATAATTTTTCAGTGTGAGTAAATTCAAACTCACGAGTGTATTTTTATAAATACCATGCCTCACAATTCTTTATCTTGTGTCGTTCAAAATATTATCATAACCATATTTATATAAAAACACTTCGTGAATACTATTAATTACAATTAATGGCAACAAAGTACACAACACAATTGTCGTATGCTTTGCTAATGTGATATGAAAATTCTGTACTTCCACTTCGTCACATATGTAAACACACTAATTTTAAATTAAAATAATACAAATTGTGAGTGGAACGCATCCCAAACTATACCAAAACAAAACATCACCTGGCAGTAAGTGGAAGCGAAATGCATTAGAAGAGCAGTTGATAACGCACAGTGGCGTCGATGCTATGCGTAACACGGTGCACCATTCCCTTCGCACTCTCATCTACTTCGAGAGGAATCTACTGCTGCAGTACTTCCTCTTCGTAAGAGTGATAAGAAGAAAGTTGGCAAGTATGTTACAGACCAGGGATGTAAACTGTTTGGGAACTACGTGAGTTCTGCATTCACTCGAACTATTTTTCGAAAGTTGTGTTCGAATGCGTAGTACCGAAAGCCTTCAATGTGTTTGGTACACCTCTTTTAATAAAATTGGCACAGTTGCGTTTCTGTAACCCAACTATGACCGGGTATTTTTTTCTCGGTTTTCCCTCGGATAGGAGAGGATTTGTAAGATGTCCACGGGGTTCGGGTCAATAAGCGGGAGTGTCATTCATATCATCATCATTATTATTATTACTATTATTATTATTATTATTATTATTATTACTATTATTATTAATTATTTGGAATTCTTCTCTGTTAATTTGTTTTTATCGTAAGCTCGAGACTGAATAAGGAGGGGTACGGGACACGTGCCAAGCAGCCCGGTTTTTTGATTGAAACAAGAATTTACAAGAATTTACAAGAATTTCCGGAAAGTCCGACATATTCCCAGATTTACAGCTTATTGCTTACATAGTAAAATGTGTGGAGCAGGGCTCAATGTTTCAAAACTTTTGAAGGTCTTTGGGGATAATGCCAGTTGCTGAGATGATGACTAGTATTATATCAACTTTGTCAGTCCTTCAAATCCTTTCAATTTCTTCCTTCATTCTGGTTCTCTAGGTCGTTACTGGTAGTATTATTTATTTAGAATTTGAGAAATTTTAATGTTTTTCACTTATTAGAATTATTTTTGAAATAAATTTTGAGCATTGATAACAAAAAATATTCAAAAAATAACTGTTATTTTATGAAGTATTGAAAATAAAAATTGCTGATATTATATAACTTTATGACAAAGAGGAAAACATTCGTCCGTATTTTATTGATGTGAATGTAATGATTTTATCTTGAGGTGCAGAAAAGTAAAGTCCGCCACTGTCTTTCAGTCCTTTGATAGGAATTTATGGAATGTTCCTTCGATTGTTACTGGAAAGTAAATTTGTTTAAAGCTATTTACGTGGTCATACACTGTTAGTAACGTCTTTTTTGCATTTAGTTATTTACTTACCTTCGATAGCAGAGTTAGGATACGTGAAACCAATAACATTTAATACAATAGCCAGCGGACTATTGTCAATGCGGAGTGTGCCCCTCTTGATTTTGGAACAAAAATGTTCAAAATTAACACCAAATTCCAATCGTGTATCTTCTCTTTTCTGTAACAACTTTTCCTTACTCACTATGTACTCCTAGTACATCATAAATGTAATGTAATAAATAAATGTAATACAATTTCTTAGTAACAAAAATATTTGTAGTAAAAGAAGTTCCCTTGAACAAACAAACAAAAACTTTACCAATACAAAATAAAATAATTTACTTGTCGTGATTCATATTCAACCAAATCGTTGCTAACTATTTTTAAACTCGAATTTATGATGTCTATCGGAGCGCGACATGTGACGCCATTCAGCTGTTTGCATGTGTGTTCCGGCTTCTTCCGCTCCGCTGCGCCACTGTGCAGCCGCCTTCACTTATTAGAAACGAGTGTGAGACACGCTCAACAAACACGCCCTGTGTCCACGCTCCAAGCCCCTTGCCGGAAACCATACACGCGCACGTTTCAATATCCAATAATGAATTCCCAAATAGCCTCTCACGTTATTGTATTTACAATTAAAATGCGCCCCCAACCCGGGACAAATAACGGATACAACATTTTAATTGATAGACAATTGAATAATTAAAGGCGGAAATTTGATGCTTTTAATTATCGCAGGAAGCCTGGGACATAGTTCAGCTGTTGTTTAGTAGTTGTCAGTGGCCAGTATTCCGATTTCAAAGTCATGAGGGGGGAAAATAGACAACGAAAGTAATAAGGAGGATCTAGGGGTGTAGAAAATATTTAAAGTGGAGCTACGACCCTTATCACCCTTCATAGCAGCACATACTATATGTTGCTTACGAGAATCTTCACTTCTTGATGTGGTGTTCTGGTTAGCCTCAACCATTTTCTGTGTATTTTCCGCAAGGATTACATAAATGAAGGAAAATATATTTATATTTCCATTCAAGATATATTTATAAGGGAAATATATTTATATATTGAAATAATAAAGCTTGAATTTGGTGTGATTTTATTATTACGATTTATAAAGAATATTTTCCGAATAATCTCTAGTTTGAAAATAATGCGTACTTCTGAAATAACTTTTCTTGTGTTTTATTAAATATTTGTCGGTATTTTATTAATATTACAATATGTACCGAAGTGTTTTTTTCCTTAGGAGTGTGTTGAAATGTAAAATGAACCTCTGACTTAGGGCCCCTGATCGGAATTGATGGGATGGTCCCTAGCTTGCTTCCGGAGAGTTAATTAGTTTATTGTCCTCCTCGTGGTCATACGCAGTCTGTACTGCTTTTTGACACTAAATTTATTACTATTCAATAAAATAACAAAAAACTGGGAGGAATGGGGGTATTGTCCTCCTCTCCTCACTCCACTTTCTAATTGTCGCCACTGGTATTGATAAATTCGTCAGAAACAGTGGAAAGCGATTGGATAGGGAAATGAAGAGATGGGTGTAATAGCGAAGTGGTTTTGCCAAAGCTGAAGAGTATCCGTCCCGTCTGCGCCTGTGGTTTACAGCTTTCGCTGGGGAGTTTGGGTGCCTGTTTGTGGTGGCGGAAGTGTTGCTGTGCGTGTTACATTTCAAAGAGTTCTCGTCGAGTTGATTGTGGTGAACATGGTGAGTGACATGTTCAAGAGGAAGAGTCCTGTTTGGTCTGGTTAACAGAAGGGAAATTAAAACCATATTAAATAAGTGGCTTTCACTGGGAACTGCATTACAAAAAGAAACTAATATTCAAATAAATACCACAACAAAACTATCATATTCGTATAGCACGGGGTGTAAAAAAATATTTCTTTTAGATTCAACTGTATGTTATAGATTTTTTTGTGGGGGTTTAAGGGCTCGTCAACAACACGGTCATTAGAGTCCAGTATGTTATAGACATATAAATTATCGAGTTTAAGTTTCAATTATATTCAAACTATATATTGTTACTACATCATTGTAAAATACTTCAAAAATATACATAAATAGTAAAATATTACAATTTAAATTGGAACTATTTATTTACGAATCATATAATCTGAATCCCTTATTACTAGATTTCATTTTTGTATTTCATGTTGTTACGGGTGTACTGAACACGTATCCTAAAAGTATTAAACGGAACTTGATCTCAAAGGAACGATGTCCCAATAGTACGAAGAAAAAAATTGTTTACATTAAAATTACATTTGCACCAATATGATATGAAATATGAAGTTCACAATGAAAATGACGATCTCAGAAAAAGAGAGATCTGAATTGACTGATTCGTTCTTAGGTTGAAAGTAATAACAGCATACTTGTCCAGGAGAATACAAAGTAATATCTCCACATTTCATTTTATTACTCTTGGAAAGTGAAGAATTATCAAAGTTGGAACGAGGTGCAGTGACGCAATATTGTGAACCCATTCAAAGTGGAACGGTAAAAACTGTATCAAGTATTCTTTTTAATAACTTTTATTTAAAAGCAATGATCATTTTTACTCAATCCAAAGATCTTAATTTTTATTCTTCATTGAATTGTGAACCTTCAATGTAAGGAAAATTTAAGAGAGCGGAATTTGTTGTATTTATGAATAAACTATCTGGTTACCCTGCGTTGCCCATGATTTTCTTTCGGCTAAACTTATTTTACTCAGGAAAAAAAATTTAAAAAATCTTATTTTTAACATCAAAATACTGTTACTTACTGTTTTTTTAAAACATGTACATCATTCTAATTTTTCAAATTCATAATAATACAAATTTAATACAAACCTTGACCGTACACACTACACCATCTCGTGGGAGCCGGTCGAATTCTCGCTTCCGAGGCGTGACGCGGATGCACAATTACATTTAAATTCTTGTAAAATCTGAATTATTCGTCACAATTTAAAGACGTTCTTTATCTATGTTAAATGCAGAAAACAATAAATCATTAAATTTGATGGTGACTGATTTTTTCTTACGTCAATAACTTTCTTAAATTGAAGTATTATAACACTTCTATTTTGAATAACGTTTTATCGATAATTCGGGTTAGTTTTTGTAGACTGACATATCCTCTCGCGGACTTCTCTGTAGAGCCCTTTGAGGCAAACAATATTGCCATTAGTTGTAACTTATCTCTTACCGTTCAGACAGCGTAACAAATATAACTCTCTTCTCATAGATATTTATCGTCAAAAACCATTTATTACTTTCTGGTCACACATTTAAAAAATAAAAATTAGTTTTTGTTCATCCTGTACATATTAACTATCTCCTTGCCATATTCCATCACTATCGGTTCTGTGGTTTAGTCGTGATCAGGTAGCAAATAGACAGACACACTTTCTCGTTACTAAGGTTAAAACATAAGGTTGGCTCGGCAATTAACGCCCACACAACACGGCTTACGGTCACACAGTATGAACCCACAAGCTTGAATGCAAGTCAAGCAGTATGGTACACACTAGCTTGAATGCAAGTCGCTCGTATAACCATATTGCCATGTTGCTCAAGGACGTACAGAGACTATCAGAGGCTGCGGTATCGGTGTGTCCACGCGCAATAGTGTTATTTTGAAGAACTTTCGTCACCTGTACTTTCCAATAATTTTTTTCACGAATTTAGTCTACTTATTTTTTGAGACATATATTGTATGTAAGATTTTACGAGTTGATGCTAGATCAATGTAAAAGGAACGAGCCATCTGACTTTAAGTTGGGCGAACAGGAATTATCGAATTGTGTGACATTTTGAGGAAGTTGTATTTAGAGCAGGCGCCGCGCCCCGGTTGCTGGATGCCTGCTAAAGTCTAGCTGCCGTACGAAAAGTTACCAAATTCGGGAGAACTGCCAACCTATTCATTTGATTCCACCTATGTCGTACATTACTCGACTTAGTGATATTTTCATCTTATACGTTGTATTCACTACCACCAAACTTGACAAAATACCTCTAGGAGAGCCTGTCCTTAAAATACTCGTTTTTTATCCTCTGTAGAGTAACACAAAATTAATATTCCTATTAATAAAATGCATTGCGTAAATTATCCAAGAAATCTTATTTTTTAAATTTCAACGAAATACATTTTACGATAGTCTCTGTGCTGTTTCCATATCGTTGGTACACCCGTAAGGTATGTGTAAGTGCTGCCAAACGATGAATTTAATACCAAACGACAATCTGAGGCAGTCCAAGTCTTAACGAGTGTCAGGGTATTTGTTCTAAAATATTGGTGGTGGCTGTCCTGAAACACCACTCGAGTCCGCTATCTTTGTTCTTTTGGTGTTCAAACTCTCGATAACTCGAGTATATTGAGCACTAGACATTCGTCGAGGCGAAAGTATTCGACATCCGAGCATAACATTTCCGAGAAAGGATGGGCACCTCGGTAAGAGCAAAACTGAGACGTTGCCCCATCCGTTTTTCTCCAGCTTTCCTTCGGTTAGAGGCGGAATCGATATAAGATATATTGTTTGGTTACATTTATATTTATTCCTCGTTTCATTAATTAAACGTATGAATAAGCCTGCATCGTTTCAAATGAACTATTTTTTGTTTTGCTACTGTTTAGACAGTGTACATACGCATGTTTTAAAAAACGTAGTCATCAAGCAAAATTAGAAATTCTATAAACAACTCATTACAGAGAGTAGATCATTTATTCATATAAAAATTATTCACGATGAAAGATATACATTCACTTTGCGTGTATTATACATTAATTCTGTATGAATTATATTTTTCGTACAGTTGAAATACTGCATTTAATTAAAAGTTTGACCGACCTTTCCGACAACAGCATAATACGAGACAAATATAATTATTTTAAATTAAACGATGAATATACATTTAAGTGAGCTTGAGACTGCACTTGAATATTTAATAATTTTTAAAAATTAAATAATTAACTATAATCTATTAACTCGTCTAATGCAATTTGGACTTCCTGCAAACAAATTTTTAATAAAGCCATCATAAACGGGTTCTTATGGATAAAACTTCTTAAGAGTTGGTTTTTAAATAAACTCTGACAGCACTGCTTTGCACAGTGGACTTCACCGTAGCAAAGGGTTCTCGGGTTCGAGTCCCGGTCCACCACAATTTTCACCTGACCGTAAACGATACAACCTTTCCTCCTCGAGTAGATACTCGGAAGTTGAGTCAAATTTGCATGTACTTTCTGATGAAATTAATAGAAAAACATATTACAAGAGTCACAAATTTATTGTAGAATAGAGACGTAAAATATGTTACAGCCTTACGGAGCAATTGAAAAAGTTATTCAATAAAAACTGTAACAGAACACAGGGAAATTGGAATATGGCAGCCATTGTTATTCGGTAACCAATAGTCAGCGTTAAATGGGGACTTCGGTAGCTATGCTAAATAATATTTTTCAAATACATTTTTTTCAATTCGCTATTTTTAATATATCGTAATTCAGGAATTACTATTATAAGGACTTTTATTATACAGAATACTTTTATTATAAAAATAACATTAAATTTTGTTAAAAAGTTTCATAGAGGGTTATGTGCTAGATAGGTATCTAGCCCGCCCATACTATCTTAAAGAATGTTTAAAAAGAATACACTACTGTTGGAAAGAATGGTGGAAAAATATATAAATAAAAATAGTATAACAATCACAAAAGCATCTCAGCATGTATTAACTGTAAATTAAATAAAACTATCCCGCTACAGAGAATTTTATGTGAAATTATTTATGTTTAATTGATGTTACGCCTTGATAGACAATATTAAACAAAGCGCAGTTAAAAACATTATTTATTTTTTTATTTACTTTAAATATACCGCCTCAACCCAGTAAACATTTTGTTTCTATAATTCATTCAATGTAAAAACACTTCAGTTAAATTACGGTAATACTTATTCAAATATTGATGAGGCCAAAATACTGTTTATTGATGCAATATAAGACTTATTTTTGAAAATTAACTTTTTTAATGTTTCGAAAAATATTTTATGTGACAAATTTTAGTTTAAGTCTTACACCAATTGTTCGCAAGTGCTGTCAAAACGGAGGCAGACTCTTCTTGGGACTGCTGACCTGGGTTACCACAAGTGCGGCTTATCTAAGTCTAAACAAATTTTTCTATATTTACTAGGTCGCCCATCAATTGTGTATAGCTATTGCTATTAATTAAGGGAGAATAGAAGGAACCTACTCTGAAACCCAGCAAAAAACTACAAGAAAGAAATCATTTATTTGTTTAACCCTTTCTGTTCACTTATATTTAAGTTATAAACATTTAAAGAAGTTATAAAATTTATAAAGAGCCTCGAATGCGTAAAAGAGTGGTAAAGAGCCCATCGCTGGCAAATTACAACAAATTTCAAAAACTATATAACAAGCATTAGAAACTAATCACATGGAACCGCACGAAAAGTGATTAGTTTTTATTTCCGTATCATTAAACACATCAAGGCATGGTATACATACGAGACTCTCGATGCCATGAGTCCCGATCTCACAGGAGCTTCGATTTCTACGCAATTGAGGAAACAAACCTCTGATGACTATCTGGAATGGCTCTGAACAATTGAGGAAACTCCTTCTTCCCGACCCAGGGAATTCTACGCGATTGATGCCCACCAGTTCCCTCACAAATAAAATAGAGTTGGTGTGTCCACCACATACGAAAAGAACACAGAATGTCAAAACTCTTAAAAATTTATCACACATGTTACACAGGAATGATCCAAGAGGACAACAGCAATATTTTTGGATTTCGATTTTTCAAATTTTTAAGTTTTTTAGTAGCAGGTGCGCAGAAATCCCACCAAAATATCCAGGGCTTCGAAATTCGGTTCACGCATTTTCTAAGGTGGGTCCAAGATAACCCAAGTATTTAAAAAAATTGTATTTAGATAGTTTAATACAAACATCAACGGCGATTTAGAAAGAATATTTGAACAAAAATCAAGACAATTTTACGCTTAAAAAATAGTATACCCGCTACCAAATAAGCACACACAAAATTCATTCTACATAAACATCCAATAACCACAGCATTAGACAAATGTAAATTAATAGCTACAAAAAAAGTTAAAATGAAAATAAAATAAAATAAAGTAGTAATACATATGAAAAGTAGTATTATAATTTCATCTCTTCTTAGAAGCACAGGGTGTCATAGGTAGATAATTTGTATCTGCAGGCAGCACATTGCATCCAAACGTGCCATGATCCTATTAACTTGGTTCCCTTCCCATAAGTACAATTGCTTCTGGCAAAGCAAACCCGTGATGTGACCTCTGTCTTCCACCCCATCCCACCGGCGAATAGTATCCGACGTGTGATGGGATTCAGGTGTCAGTGACGCCCTTAAGCCGTCTCGGGAATCGAGCCCAGCACCGCCGCGGGACGCTATCTATCCGACACTTGACTAGGGGAGAAACGAAGTATTAGCCCAGTTTCGGAGTACGGCAGACCGGGAGGGGGGGTTGTAACACATCGTGCCCTTGTTCAGTTTTTGATTCGTGAAATACACACTGCAGGTTTTTGGAATTAGAAACAAAGGGTTTGTTTTTATATTTCAATTTCCTGGTGTATTTCTTGCATGAGAAAATGTTTCCAAATTTATTCACGTACATAAATATTATTCTATGTACGTACTAACTATAAGAAATGCTTGCACGAACAAAAACATACTAAAAAGGAATTAAATTCTGAAAGCAGAGTATCATCAAAATTACATCATAAAAGCACATTGTAGAGCCTCCGCTCTTAGATAATTTGGCCATGAAGTGAATTATTTGCCAGATGAATCATGTCATCATATTATGATACAAATTGAAAAACACACTTGACTTTCAAACCAGAAGAATTATATACATAAAATATCAAAAATTCTTCCCCATTCCCCATTTTCGACCCCTAAATACATAATTTTGATATTGTTGGTAAAAGTTTGCAAACTTGACGGTTCAAATTCGAGGAAAATAACAATCTTCTTTGCCATTTAAGTCTTAATTCATCCCTCAAGAAAGTATCAAGGAGTTGTATGTGAAATGTAAGAATAATCGAAAACGACGAACACATGTATAGAATTCAAACTTCTTGGGGTCGATTCAATGAATAGTGAGACTCCCGATGTCGTTTAAGAGCACTGTCTGCCCCAAGTAAGACACCCTAGCATTGTCATGAGTGAGTGGGGTTTTTAGGCTCATAAGAAACTGTATTGTCCTTAACCAATTAAGTCATATCAAAGGGCTAACTAACATATCCATTAAAACACCCGAGAAACGCGGGGTAACTTCAACTAGTTAATAAATAAATGGGCAACATCAGAAATAACGCTCTCGAAGTTTGGTCAATAAATAATGTATGGGAGGAGTATTGTAACAATTTTCTCTGATTGGATACGATTTGGTTAAAGTAAAGCTGTGAAGGAAGTAGTCACAAGTACATAAATAAAACAAGATGTAGAGCCACGTTTTCGCGATGCTAATAAGCAAGCCAATAATTGGCCTCCAATGACTGGAAAATAATAGTTTGCGTCATGTGGACACCAAAGACATAATTTTGTTACAATTGTTATGCCAATGACTTGTCTTACGAAGTAGACTCAAGCAAAATATTGGCGTCCAACACCTCCCACTACCCCACATCAAGCAGTGTAAATTGAGAAATGGCGGCGGGTCAGTTGCTACGTCAATTACAACGGCTGTACTGTCCGCGCCAATTCGCTGCATCGTCAGGACAGATCATTGAGTTTATTTTTCTTAATGATGTGGAAACGCCACGTACGAGTTTGGCAAATCGCAAGTTACAGTTTGTAAATCCTTTCAATTAATACAGGAATTGAAAATAACTCTCTACTTCACAACATACACGATTAGCGAAATAGTGTAAACTACCTTAGAAGAAGACAAATAAAAAAAAAGCTATGATAACTTTCAGTCAAGTGAAAATGGTAGTGAGCCAAGAATCGAACCCGGCGCTTCTGCTTTGATTGCAGGAGTGTTAACCACTACACCACCCGTTCGTCTTTCACAACTGTAAACCATTTCCATCCAGACTAAGGTTTAGAACCCGGAAGACCTGGGAGACATCCCCAAACAGGNGCCTGATACTCCGGAAGACCTGGGACACATCCCCAAACAGGAGATAAGTGGAAACTTTTACAAGATCGTTTACAGTATTGATAGGATAGTAGACGAGAACATAGTCAATACATGTTAAAATATCAGCTGCTTCATCTACTCCTCACCACTCCTAGTTCATCACATTTGTACGTGAACATTACTTCCTTTGAACAAAAACCTCCTATGAAGGTAAAGTCCTAATCCCTCCGCAATGTATCAGTGCATGAGCGATGAAAGCGTTCCGTTCGTCGGAGCGCGCTACGCTTCACGCAACGCCGCTTCGCATCCCGATGGGGAGAGTCCCGGTTCGCAGCCCAGTCTCGCACCTCAATCGATGTGAACACGGTCACTTCCGCATGGCAGACTCCCACTCCCCACGTTCCCTTTCCACGTCGTGTTCAATCCCTCTTTCCTCAAGGGGAAGTGATAGAAGGACAAAGGTGATGAATTAGGGGATTAGTATTAGAGGAATAATAGGCGCAATGGGAATCGAAAATTAGCAGAGAAACAAGTCTCGAACAAGTTGACGAATTTGATAAAAAATATTGTGCCCTTCTCAACTATCATATTATAGCTCATAACAAAAATATATAAGAATATTGCAATTTATTATAAGAAAACAAAAAAATATTAAAATTATCAAACAGAAAAACATTTTTTAAATATCAATAGGTTTAAATATAATTATCCTCACAACTTTGTATAGAACACTGCTGACCATTTTATCTCAGCATTCAAGAACAGATTAAATAAATTATATTTCACCTTATCCTCTTTACAATTGCCTTTATAAGCTGATATGATAACTCATATTTGCGTAATAAATTTTCGCTATATCTCGAAAACGGAGCGACGTACAAGAATGAGGTTTAGAAATCTGTACGCAGATTTAACGGAACAATTTGGAATGCTTATATTTACATTTTCAATATTTTGAATTTTATGAAGCCGGAAGTAAAGCGCAGTGTGTAAATGGAGTCGGTGTAAGCTGTCCAGAAAAAGGCTTCTATTCCCAATGCACTCAAAGTCAAATATCAATTTTGATTGCGATGCATTGATTTGTTCGTGAGTTGTCAGGGGAACAAACTTCTTAACATAAACACACATGTGACATTGGACAAAATTTAAAAATAGACTCTCATGGGGTCAATTCGTAAACATCCGAAGAGATCTCAAAAAAAAAATTTCAACCGATTATAATACTTCCCTTATGCATTCTGTATAATTGAGAAGTAAAAAAGGGACAGGTCATATCACGTTAAGTTTGTCAACGACTTCTTGAAAATCGCACCATATGAAATTACATTAAAAAAAAAAAAGATGTTCAATGATTGTCAAGTTTGCATATGTACGCAAAGAATCAGAAACAAATGATCCTAAAATCACTCCAGAGAAACATTTAACAAAGGAGTTATTTTTTTCATAGAAATAAACCAGGGAGCTCTATTAATTGCATTGTTGTATTTTAGAAGTGGTCTAGGAAAAGAAGACGTCTGAGAAACGTCACACTACCAGAAATATAAGGCATCAAGGTGATCTCTCTCATAGAAAGAGCTGTGAATTATATTACCCACTACATTATACATCACCTACGTCAAATTTCATCGAACGTTTGGTGCTAAAATATTGCGAAAACAGAGAAAAACTGTCTTGGTTTCTTTGACTGGTATAATTTTCACATCTAGCTCGATGTGCTACAAATCACCAAGTTTATTCAATAGCGTACGGAGATGGAGGAGTGGGGGGGGGGGCTTCCCACCCCCGGTCTCATCTTCTAGGAGGTGCTCCCGCCTCCAAAACGGTCACCAAAACTAATACAGGCAAAAAATTGAACCTGAAATATACTATCACTTTTAATAACAGTTGATTTTATTAAATTCAATTTCAAATTATTTTACGTAATTCTTAAAACAGCTTGCAAACTTTATGAAGCGTTTCGAACAAGGGATCTCCAAAACGATTCCCGTTCCGGGCTTCGTAAGTTGTAGGAACGTCACTGGATCTGTTGGGACAGATGTTTAAAAAAGGTGAATTCCCGAGTTAAAGTTCTTGGTGCAAGAAAATATGCAATTCATGAAATCACAAGTTGATACATCGTGGCAAACTCTCTCCGATACATTCAAAGCGCTTTCTTTTAGGTGGAAACTGTACTGCAGTGGTAAGGTGAACTTCCGAGCACCGCTACGCCTATGTGCGGTTTGGAGCGGGGATACAGGATTGGTGCATGTAGTGCGAGAATCAACTCACGAAAAGTTCCACAAATTAACAAGCTTTACATCGATCAATTTAGAACAAGACTTTGATAAAAATAAAGAAAGCACTTATGAGTACGAACTGTAGGCCGAGTGTTTGGGGCAATTCTTAAATGCAAGCTGAGAACAACACTGAGCGTTTTGCCAATTCATGACCTTTTGACGCTCTGAATTTATTGAGTTAGAAACAAAAAAACAAAAGTACCATATTAATCTTACGAATAAACCAGTAACATATCGTACATTTATGAGCACCCTACCCTTGGGTGTTCACAATTAATGATTTTTTTGTAAATTAAACCATTTGTCGATATCATTTATATAATTAAATAATTGTATACATTGCAGTTGTCGGTTGGACAGTGATATGAACGATTATTCATTAAATTATGTTATAACTATAATTATTTTTACATTATTTTGCTAATTTTTATTAATTTTATAATTTCAAATTATGATACGTTAAAAAAAAAATTTAATACTACATAACTTAGACCACCATTTTCTTCAGCAGGTCATTTGTATCTTGATCTGTTTTATATTTCAAACATGATTGCATTCATCGTAATTATGAAAATTAAATGTAATATTTTTTTAGTATAGATATGGAGTAAATGGGGAGATTAACTAATTAGATAAAATAATATAAAAATTACTCAACTAAATTATGTAAAAAACGGGTGACCATAATACAGTTTCACGAAAACTCTTATCTTGTTTATAGTTGTTGTAGTATGTTATAAAGATGATTCTAATTCACGATTCTCTGCTGTAAATCTTCTGTGGATGTCATTGAAGATAGGCTTTATATAAAGAAATGTTCGTGACGTCACAGGTAAGTGTGTGACACTTTTTCCTTCATCCTACGTTCCTCCGACATTTCATTTTTGTCGACTAAGTTTTTTTTTACTTATGTCTATTGCACTAATTTCTTTAATTACGCAACTTACAATTAATAATATAATTTCGAAATAACATGTAATTTTACTTTACATTTTTATGAGTAAAATAAAAATTGTTACTTGAAACAAAAAAACATGATATGGAATATAATTTTTCACACAAATTTGCATTTATGTACACCATCAAATACTTAGTAGATATGATGGTTATGATCTAACATGGAAACGTTATCACTTTTGGATTTCTTTAGAAGTAATGAAGGAAAAAGAGCATAATTCTTATAAATACAGATTCGGTATAGAAATGAAATATACCACGTATGAGAAAAGAAATAAAAACCAATTGATGTCATCCCAACTCTCTGGAAGGCTTTTCTTCGAAATCCTGCAACGAGCGTAACGAATTTGTGGCAATTGCAGCTCGACTTAAGTAACCTGTCCAACCAGCGCGGCGCAGCGTCAGAGAAGAGAACTTACTCGGGGAAGTCCCGTGGGCGCAATAAGCTCAATCCCCCAACCCGCACGGCAATGCTGAGAAAAATCCGACTCGCCGAACAACTGCGCGGAGCAGAGAATGGCAGCGAAAATTACCTCCACGGGAAACAGCCTCCTTGCCCCGTCGAAAGGTAGTACTGTCCTGGAGCACCCCTTTACTCCTGCAGAAGTTACCACTGTCGGACAGGGATTTCCACTCAGTGGGTCAGATGCAGATAAACAATTAAATGTAGATTTATTTCATAGGCATATACTCGTTGGTTATGGGTTTTTTTCAGATCTGAAAATACACTCGTCATAATTCACCCGCTTTCCCCTGTGAAAAGCGGAGTGTAAAGATGAGAGAGCAAAGCCCAATATTGTTTGCAAGTTAATGGAAATAGTTTGAATCATTTATATTATTTCTTTTTAACATACTTTTAATTATTCACCTTTTTAAATTGTATGATTTTAATTTAATTACAAATCCTTTTGATACAAATTGTCATGACGGTCAAGTATTAATAATTTGACCATATTACATCAGGGAATATTAGTCATATTTCATCTCGTCATTTTATATAAACAAAAGGCAGATAATTGGAGGAATAGTTCAAGATGATTTTCAAGAAGATTGACAGAGAGTGTATGTTTCTCAGGTTTCGAAAGTCGATATGTCGAAAGAAAACATATAAACTAGTTTTCCACCAATTTGTGGAGATTGCTTAACTCTTCAATAAAATCCTATAAAACACGTAAAGGTTTGAAGACTATTTTGAATTAGAAATAACAATTTGCAATCAGTTTTAAGGACACGAAAATTTTCCATTTATATCCTTTTTCTATTAATTCCTATTACCCAGATGTTGGCGAGTCCTAAAATCCCAATTTAAGAAAAATGTAAGAAAAATCGATTAATATAAAGAAATTGAATAACTTCTTCGTTAACAACACGAAAAGAAAACGTCTTACTTAAAGACAAATAATTTCAAGACATTACCTCAAAAAATAAAATATATGATCATTTATGCTGTGAAGAAATTTCTTTCAGGTCAATACTGTAATATTTAATTTTCCTGGTAAGTAGTTTCCAAATCGACAAGCCACATTTTTCTAGGTATTGGAAATAAATTTGTAAAAATGTACTATTTTTCAAAGTTTTATTTAAACTTTATGCTATTTCCAATAATTCAGCTCTTTTTATTTTCGTTATTCTGGAAAAAAGTGTTTGCCCATGGAAAATTGGTGAGAATTATTAATATTTATTAATTAACATAAATGTATGAGAATTATTAATGTTAAATGTATGAGACACGATAAAAACTGTTGTGTTTTACCAGTTTTTCATGTTTAGTATATCATGTAAATGATTGTTGTGTGCTAATGCGGGGACCCCCAGTACGGTACTGTAACCATCACATACAGAGAAGCAATAAAGTTTTAGCTCCATTTCCAAATAAATATTGAATCAGTTTTTATAAATTTAAATCAAACATCACTTACCAAATAAAAATTGGAATCAAACAAGTTTAGTTAACTAACATTTATAATATATTTGGGATATAAATAATTCATGTTTATTAATTTTATATAACGGAATATTCAACAATATTTTGTACAGTGTTCACTGAGAAACTTCCTGAGTAAATTATTTAAAAATATTTGATGGTTATATATTCATGAGGAAAAACATAATTCATTTTCTTGAATATATCTGATTTCCAGCAGTAACCAGGTGTTTTTCTTTTCTCGTTTAAAGTTTCCAAAATGTTTTTCTGATATAGTATTAGCACTTAACTTAGATATAATGTGATATAGTAATACTTCATAGCTAAGATGAGAAACTATGTTTCTAAATTTTAAAAACTTCAAAAATTAATGTTTTTACCATGAAAAATTAGAAAAAATAGTTACGTGGTTACCTATCGATTTTTTTTATTATTCTACCCTATTCATCTAAATTCTTAAGTTCGTACACAAATATATGTAAAAAACATGCTTTTTTTCTACAAACATTTGTATTGCAGTCACATGATTATTCCTAATCAACATATACTGAACTGGGTATTACAGTTTTTTGTTTTTTAATTTGTGCGTTAATTTTCACTACTTGTTTAAAGAAGAATGTGCACATTTGACTCGATTAGACTAATACGTATGAAATTTAGCAAAAACAAACGTTTTTGACGGATTTTTTAAAATGTGCGGTTACCTGGTTACTACCGGAAGCCACAGACATCGTAACTTGAATATAAGAATATTAAACCCACTATGTAAAGACATTTTTATTTTAAGTGAACTTGGTTACCCGTGGAACTTCATATTTAATTAGTTAATACCAATACAATATTTCAATAATACCTTACGCCTAGCGTATTTCTCTTCTATTTCATGCTGTTCCTTCTCCCTTCTGTTTCCTACTCTCTTTTCGGAATATTTAACAGCGAATCTTAGACTTCACGTCCCGCATCGTTGCTCGTATCTGCCTCGTCTTGGAGGTGAGCGCTTCATCCGCTATCCTTTCATCACATCTCTGATTCATCGTATCTTTCGCNGGTTTAACCTCAGGATATGCCCCATTTTACAGAAGACTGAGTAGGCCTGGGAGTCAGTCTGGATGTTAAGGTGTGATGAAAAATCCCCACCTCACCGGGGTTCGAACCCCAGCCATCCAGCCAGCAGTTCAGCGCTCTACCCACTGAGCCACGCTGACTGCTCTATAAAATATAACCACCATATTAGCTTCGTTTCCACTCAATACACGCACCTTATTGCAGCCTGTAAAATTCTACTAAAGTATATTTAATCAAATGATGAAAAATGTTTGAAATATTTTTTAAATTATTTTTTATTTCATATTCATAAAATGTATCATTGTTTTAATTCTATAACTTTACTCAGAAAGGTAAATACGCTCACATCCAACATAATATACAAATTATGAACGGTCAATCTTTGTCTGCATAGTTATATAATGAAATTAATAAATATCTAAAATTTATTATCACTCCGATCAAAGTATTCCTAGTGGAAATATCAAGGTTCCAATAATCACAATATAAAATACTTAAAAACTTATTAAAATCCAAACGTTTCGGTACACAATGGTTCCATTATCAAGTGAATTAATACACTGCCAACGAAAACTTGAGTAAAACTAAAAGGAACACAGTACAAGATACTACTGGTACGTTCAATGTTATGGAGAGGGTAAGTATCGATATTTATTAACTTCATAATATAAAAATTGTCTCAACACTTGTACAGATCTGAAGATATCCTACAAGTTTTCGCATTGGTATCGAAAAGTACAGGTGAGGACGAAGTGCTGAAAAAAAACACAAGAACAAATATGGACTAAAGATATTACTGAATGGACAGATGACCCCGATTCCGCTCGCGCTTCCACCTTGCACCCCTTTAACATCCTCACGCTGAAACCTCCACGACACCCCCCGCCCCGCACTCCAGAATCGAACCGAGGGGTGCTGTCCGCGGGGTGGCATTGCACTGACTCTTTCGTTGGTCCATCCCCCACCCCACCCACACCACACAAACGCAGCAACGGGAGAAGCGACATGGAGGCTCTTGTTGGGTTTCGACGCCGACAGTCCCAATTACGGTCAACCGCAGCTTCGCGAGCCGACCAGCCACCCACTCGCACAAGCGACGAGGGAGCGGAGCGGAGCGGAAGCGGAGTGAAGCGGAGCGTAGGGAGGGGGATCGGAGCGACGGGTGGAGGGGGGAGAGGCGGGGAAGCGGAGCGGAGTGAAGTAGAGCGGTACGCGTTGTGGAATGACCTACGGGTGAGAGGGAGGAGTGTGAGACGGTGCAGAGGTCGCCAGAGGGGCAGAAGGGTGGACGCGGTGGCTGTCCCGTCCAAGGGTCGATACGGCGTCTGGCTTCGGAAAGGATAGAGCAGAAGACGACCGAAAGAGAGTGTAAAGAAAGAAAGGAGGGGTCACGAGAGGAGTGAGAAAAAACCGAATGTCCATTTGTGAAGAGGTGAAAGCTTTTGATATGCGTCACTGGCTTCAATCAATGGCAGGACTTCGCGGAGCAAAGGAAAAGTGAAAGCAGATTCGGTTTAGAAGAGGGCTCTCTCTCTCTCTCACTCTCTCCCAGTATGGAACTGAGGTTAAATGGTTGATTTATGACGAAATGTATGGCGAAGAACGAAAAATAAGGGTCGTATCATGTTTTTAATCACGACCAATTTTACACAGATATAATGAAATTAACATTTGCCTAAAGTTTATTTTCTTGATCGAACAATAACTGTCCAAAAACGGCAGATGACTTTTGTCAATAAAAATACTCCCATAACGCCCTGTTTATTGACTATTTTCATTTCGTTATTGTTATGGATTTTATCTACATGTTTTTTGAGATTACATTACATAATCCATATACGGAGTGAAAAAGAGTAACATTTGAATATAATAAGTACTTAAACAACACCTTTATTATTAATTTATGTGAAGACTGGGAAATTTTGATGATTTTAAAAATAATTTGAACGGCATACTCTATGCAAAAATTATGTTCTGAAAAAAATGTGCCATATCTATTCTTTGCTCGGTTTTAAAATTCACAATAAAAGAAATTATTTTATTAAGTTCGTTAGTTTTATTTGGTAGTTCATGACTATTGTGCTCTCTTACTACGGAGAATGAAATGAAATAAAAATGAACGCTAACTGGGTTCTCGTAAATCCGTTATAGTTCATGACAGAATTACGCGATAACATTTTATTTGTGAATATCCCTTCCCAACTTTCGTACAACTCTACATTTTCGGTAACATGTCACACAATTGTTGTCATTACTTTGAGTTTGCGAAAGTGTTATATTAAGTTACTTTAAAAGGTGTTAATTTGTATACATTAAAAACTTTATTTTATACATAAAAATATGTATACACTATTTTTTCTTTAAAGGTATATAAAACTGTGTATGTACTTCTTTCTTTTGGACGAAACTAAAGACTTCTGAGAAATAATGAAAACCATATCTTTTTACAGTAAATATAGCCAAGTGTGTCTCTAGACATTACATAATTAATTTTATCGTATTCTACAGCCTCAACTTTATTCATTCTCTTATATGGCAAATTGCCTATATTACAATTGTCTATTTTATTCTTTCTTTAACATGGCATCGACTTACGTTTCTAGTAATTCGTCACACATTAAAAATGTCCTTGTTCCATTCTTATCTAGCAGAAATACAATGGTCACTCTCAAAATAAATTAATATTTTCTATATTTTTTATACAGAAAATAAACGGGAAGAATTTTGTTACACTCTAAGGTTACTCTAAAAATTCACAGAATTGTAAGGGATAACTCATTGACCTAATAAATCATACGATTTTCGTTTCAAGACCCAAAGGGGATATTTGATTTCAGGATTTATTCGAGTGAGCCCAGCGATACAATCCGTCAGGTTTTCTATTTCCAATAAAATCTATTTCTAACCGAGACTTCATATCGTACCAACTTTCTTGAGACTTGGACCAATTCTCTTGATTTATTTATTTCAACGTCGTAAATCTGCAATAAATGAAGTATTTACAAGCATAGATAACAAGTACACAAAATTCTGAGAAATTATTCTTACATATCAGTAT
Organism: Laupala kohalensis; assembly: GCA_002313205.1. Taxonomy (NCBI): domain Eukaryota; kingdom Metazoa; phylum Arthropoda; class Insecta; order Orthoptera; family Trigonidiidae; genus Laupala; species Laupala kohalensis. The sequence continues at coordinate 55,611 of NNCF01127613.1, read as the reverse complement.
TCTTACATGATGATGACGGATTTCTGTCTTTTATGAGAGAATGCGTAAAATGGGCAGTGAAAAAATTTCAAAACACTAATTTCTTATTTTAATAATGCGTCTAAAATTACGTTTGCTCTGAAAAACAGTTTCTTTGTGATTCATCTTTAGTGAATTACATAAAAACGGTTTCTGCTCTGAAAAACAGTTTCTTTGTGATTCATCTTTAGTGAATTACATAAAAATGAAAAATATATTTAATTAACTGTATGTAATTAAATTACATTTTAAAATTTCTACCGTATAAAAAGAATTGCATAAAAGAGAGGAGCTAAATTTGAAACATCGCCAGTGGAAACTATTTGCACATGTATACGTAATTCTGGCAACGCAGTATTTGTTCATGTACACATGTTCACAGGCGATTAGTGTGTTGATTTTTTGTATTTCTTATGCTGATACAAGGGCATATGAGAGTATCTCTTGTACAAACTTGTGACAAATGTTAGTAAATATTTGGCACACTAGGTGGAATTTTGTTTTGTTTTGATGAATTGCTTGGTTATTTGAAATGAATATTCGATGCATGTACGAAAAGTGGCATTTTGTACTACGTCGAGAATTACGTAATTTACAAAATAAGCTCCAAATTACGCTTTTATTGTTATTTTTCTATTAGAGCTCACCAACGTTTTCTGTTAATTTGTTGCTTTTGTTTCATACGGTTTCTTTATAATGTTTTTATTTTTACACGATATGAATAAAATTTGACAAAATGATTTTGATTAATCTTTATTGTTTTTTAAATGAGCCGGCCGAGGAATACCTCTTGTAGTTGATCCTCTACTCTTACCTATGATACAATACAAAATGCACAATTAAAAATGCTTTTTGTTGTCACGCATGTGACTGACACACTTCTTAATTTTTCAGTGTAATACCGAAACATAATTAACACCAAAATTCCACGAAGAAAAACAAAGGGAAATGAGTAGAAGATATGTTTTATAAAAAAATACCTCAATTTTCTCGACTTTTCCCCAAATACAATTATATACACAGTATTTCTTGCACTGATAAGAAAGGGAACATAATTTATTCGGATTAGAAATTTATTGTTATTGCAGAGGAAAATTTAATGAGAAAAAAATAAGTTTGAAATTCCTAAAGAAATTAATATTTCATTCTTTCCAACTCGAAAATTTCGATTTTTTATGGACATAAATTTTAATTATCTGTATTTGGTATTCTCACTTTGGTATAGAGCTGGCATATCCCTTTATCATGAAACAAAGCAGAAGACAAAATGACAACGTTCAATAAACAAGAAAATAATTATACACAAGTAATACACTGTAATTAATTATTTAGTTATTATTCATCTCCAGCTTGCATTTAATATTTAAGATTTTTGCTTCCATTGTTACGGCGAGTAACTTATTTTATTGCTCCCAACGTGCTCATTTATAGTTTTCAACTGGTTTTCTGACAATTAAGTTTATTTTTCATTTATTTATTGTTGAAGTATGAAATCTCAGAAGTGTAATAGTACCCGGTTTGTGAACAATGATCCACCCATTTGTGGGATATTAAAAATAAAGTTATTATTTTTAAATACTTTAATTTGCATAAAAAATTACCATTATGATATAAAATATTAATACTTATTTTTTATTTTTTCTCTAAAACTGCCTAATATTTTCTACAATTTCATCTCTCATAACTCCTTACCCGAAACCTACATAGCTCACTTCTCCAGTTTCAAAACGCGGTCTGGTTGTCCTCAGAAATGAAATTTGCAACTCTCCTCGTATTCTGTGGTGGCTCATCTACATGTATCAGCATATGTCAACAATATTTTACTCCCTGCAGAAGAACCTTACTCATGCGCAAGCAAAGTAATTGAAAAATATGTATGGAAATAGTTCAATACACAGTTCGGAAACGCGGGCAGGTCGCTGAATTCTATTTTCGTTTCCGAAGAATTACCATACTGGAATCGATTTAGCGAGTTAGAGTCAACAGAAATTTCGTACATGGTAAAAAGAAGAGATTTTCAAACTAGTCGTTTTTTCGCGGAGTACCATATTTAGAGAATACTTCCACTTCAAATTTATAACAATGAAACAGATGCGATGTAGAAGCGAAATATTCGAAAACAAATGAAACAGGAAAAAGAGAACAAAACAAGAGTACATTTCGAATGCAGGAAAATGTAAGCCACAAATTTTGTACGTGAAGTAGAAAATTATTTCCGTGGTACATGAACATAGGATTTCTTATTAAAAGAAAACAAGAAAATTGAAAGAAAGAAAGAATGAAAGAAAGAAAGAAAATTGAAAGAAAGAAAGAATGAAAGAAAATTGAAAGAAAGAAAGAATGAAAGAATGAAAGAAAATTGAAAGAAAGAAAATGAAAGAAAGAAAGAAAATTGAAGAAAGAAAGAATGAAAAAAAAGAAAGAAAATTGAAAGAAAGAAAGAATGAAAGAAAGAAAATTGAAAGAAAGAAAGAATGAAAGAAAGAAAGAAAATTGAAAGAAAGAAAGAATGAAAGAAAATTGAAAGAAAGAAAGAAAATTGAAAGAATGAAAGAAAGAAAGAAAATTGAAAGAATGAAAGAAAGAAAGAAAATTGAAAGAATGAAAGAAAGAAAGAAAATTGAAAGAATGAAAGAAAGAAAGAAAGAAAACAAGAAAAAAGAAAGAAAGAAAAATAATGTTCTGATTTAACACAGATTTGAAATCAAATATTGTCGCCATTTTACTGAACGATAGTGAGTGTGTTTCAGATGATTGTATTTGGATTTGAACTCGTTTTGGTCATTAGGTAAAAATAATATTGCGGACAATATCCAATTAAATGAGTGTGCTGACTCTCGTAGAATGTACGTATAAATCATTATGAAACAACTGTTTACTCAATGTTGTATCATGAATGTTTACTCATAAATAGTAAATAATAAAATTATATTGAACTACCAGATATTGCCCTGACTAGATGCTCATTCAAAGAGTATGGAAAGGGTTATGTAGCATCGATAAGAGGTACCATTCGAGATCTTTAAAGATGGCACTAAGATAAAAGCTAAAACAAGGAAAATCAGAAAAAGACACAGAGGGGAAAGAAAGANGAGACAGGAAATAACCATGATGTTGCATTAAAGAATGGAGAAATATAAGAGAAAATAGGGTTGAGAGATACGAACACGAGTAGACGGAATGAGAGAGATAAAGTCCTGGTAATTGCCAGAAGACCGGTATGCCGGGTAGATAAGCAGAAGTATAATGAAAAAAAGAAAATAAAAGTTAGGAAAACATTAAATAAGGGAAATTGCTCGATTTATTAAACGTCAAAGTAAGGATACATAACATAACCTCAAAAACTGTACAAGCAAAGGAACCAATCAAATACAACAATTTTTTTTTAATTATTCGATCTTATGCAAAATTATATCATGCATATTAAACTACACAAACATGAAGTCCAAAATTTGTGACATCCTCTGGTTGTCCTAAATCTTAATGAAAATTGTCATGACAGTTAAATAACAACTCAAATATCTTATCAACTAAAGTTTACATTACTTAAAGAAATCCAAAAATAATAATTATGAAAAAAGAAATTTATGTTGTCGTGTCATGAAAACATTATATAATATATAGTCTTAAAACATGATTTATAGAGAACATTTTGACAATATAAGTTCGTTCAGCATCCAGAATGCAGCACAATTCGAGGTAATAATTAACTCAGTTCCGTAGCAGATAAATTCCCGACTCGCTAACAACCCGTGTGTTGCGACTCGACGAATCGACCGAAATATAATCTTCCGTAATCGATCTCGTGGCTTTTGCACAGATGAACCCAACAAGTTCGAATCAAGCAGCTATTAAATATGCTGAATACATGGACGGTCGACGGTTACTCCATACTCATTAATATTAGGACGATCATGCAGGACAGTGTTGCCACATATCAAGACAACACAATCTCAGTCTGCACTATTGAGTAACAATAAAAAGTTCTGTACAGAGTTGAGTTGTTTTCGGTTTGATCCTCAATATTTTGGTCGATTTCTTCATGTTACTCTATTTGAATTGTTTATTAAAGAAATCCTTCAACCACCATTGACTCATGATTTCGATTCGTCCAGAAAAAATAAATCGGAAGTATGATAAATCGTATATGAGAAAGCACTAAAGTTTTTTGTCGGGTTCGGAAGTTATTTTAAAACTACTTGTTCGGTATGAGGAACCTCCAATTTTTATCGTTTAAAAACGGTCATTTTCGAAATCACAACAGTTACCGCCGTTTCATGCTTTTGTCTGTCCATTTTACTATTAATTTTAACTAACTGCCCGCCATTTAGTTCCTCAAAAGAGAAAAGATAATGATTTTGTTTTATTTCAAATTACCCATTAGCGGTACTGTATGAACAACACGAGGCTACAAATTTCTTTCTGGCATATTGTTTGTAGATGTTAGAAATGCTTTAGCAGCTAGTGTGTCCTTTGAGATTCTAGATAAGGTAGGATCGATCTCGTCAACGGAACTTCACTGCCGATCTTTCCCTTATCGCTTCCCAAGACGTAACTTTTCTGTCCATGGGGTAAGAGCTGAGAGGAGGGATGTTTTTGTAATATACATTCTAGATTATATAAGTTCTATCTAACCACTCGTTGGTTTCATTCAAACTTTCTCATCAATAATACTAAAAAAACAGTATCCATGTCATTTCGCAATGGTGTAACGAAATCTCTTCCTCCAATTCTCCTTTCGCTACACGGAACCCAAATAAAAACAGTCAAGATAACAAAAAAATTTACGGCTTCATATTCAGGACAACCTCAAATGAAATTGCCATATTGATTATCTGAATTCCGAACTAACCAAATTGTGCTATGCATTCCGAATTTTAGCCAACATTGTTAGTCAACACGTTTCTCGCTGCGTGTATTTTCCAAATGTTTATTCTCATTTACGGTATGGCATTACCTTCTGGGACCAATCCACTCAGAGCATTCAAAAGAGAATAGTTCGGATTATATGTAAATCTCA
>NNCF01127613.1:34385-50483 GCA_002313205.1 Laupala kohalensis | reverse complement strand
ATATATATATATATATATATATATATATATATATATATATATATATATATATATATATACAACTATGTTAACAAACTAATAAAACGAGAAAAAAATTTCAGAAGATGAAAAATAAAATGAAAATGAATTCTCCCAAATTATCTTGGAAAATATCACAATTAGCAAACAAAAGTGAGGGTAAAAGTTATAGAGGATTGAAATTTTCATCTGATTTTTAGGGATTTATTTTATAATAAAATTTCGCAGATACGACCATTTTCTGTAACGAGGGATTGGGGAAAAATCGATGTCATTTATGATCGTATTTTTCCAAGAACATGACATGAACGGACAAGCACTGCATCCAAAATCTATCTCAAATATGTACAGTACTGGTACAAATCACCCGTTCATATTTAATGCACTCGCATCTGACTTGTTTGAACGTAAGTAAATTTTGGAATAGGTTCTCTTGACCTTAATTCGCGTGTGTGCTTGTACATTTGTTAATAACACTGTTAAACGGGCGTCAAAAAGGGTACGTCACATAAAAATTAATTTTTGGAAATTGATAAAAAAATTGACAGAAAGGTAAATTTTCTAAATTTTTTAATTTTTGCTAATTTTAAAAATAATTTGTTAAATTATTTTATTAAATTTCGAAAATGTACAAAATGTTCTCTTTGGTTCTAATGTGTTCCGAGATACACTTGTTCCAATTTTCACCAATTTTTTTTAATATTTAGTCATTTGCATGGAGTTTTTATATTACAAAAAAAAAACAGAATTGCAATATAGTTAAATTAATTATAATATGTAATTAGAGCTATGTTGAAACACATTTAATGTACCATACGTAGCATTCCAGAGTTGTATATTAAGAATTAGATACGTTAGTGTTGCCATATTTATCAATAGGGATGGTGGATTCTGCATTTAGGTCGAACAAAACCATAATTTTTTAATCATCCCGGACGTTTTGACCTTTAATTTTGATTATTGTTGCCCTGGTGATGACCAAAATTAAAGGTCAAAACTTCGGGCAGGATTAAAAAATATTCTTTTTTGATTTTATTCGGCCTAAATGGAAAAAAAACATCTCTATAAAGAATCAGTTTTACTCGCATCATCCGGTAAAGTTTGATGACGTTTCTCCAAATGTATTTTTCCCCGTTTCTCCCACGGTTTGATTCCCGATACACGTTTAGGTTCATTGCGTCTGATGCCACCGAATCTCGCGTGCCGTCATTGCACTAACTGGATGCCTATCTTTCCTCTTTAAATGGATTTGCGATGTTTGCAAGTGTAATGGCCTTTTGTGATTCTCTAGAGACACGTCGCGCACTGAGTTTTCGAGGGGGTTTAATGTTGATCAACTTCGACGGACAGTCACTCGAATCACTGTGACGTCCTGCGAAGCCCCTCGACACGTGTCAAAACATTGACGATACGTCGGTAAAGCGCGCCGAATTTATATGTGTAGAGCTACACAAACTGCAATATTGTACGATTACGTTGATGTGTTGTGTGGCAGCATTACGAAAACCCAACGCCAATGGTATATCAAAATTTGATACTCTGTCTCGAACACTTTTCATCTGCGGTGTTGGTTTTGTGAAATGACATTTTTCTTCGGGCTATTTTAAATTAAATGAATTCTTTTTTTTAAATGCATTTGCCAGAAATGTTGAACAACATAAAAAAATATTGAGCATACGAGACAGTACAAATGAAAATTATCTCCACATAACTTATTCATTGGTTAATTTACGTTAGTTCTATATCTAGAAGAACAAATTGTCAAACCGAAGTCACTGATTTTTTTAAATATATTTGAAATTTATATAGAATAAAGTGAAACTTGCCAAATGGGTGAGCCTACATGTACTAGTCTTCATATATCAAAATATTCTTTAAAAAATTCAGTTCATCTTTTGCGGCCTATTAGTATTATATGATTAGGAGACACCTCCAATTGAAAAATATAAATCATCTCATGTTATAAGCAGTGACAAAATTTGCTCTGAGAAGCACTTGTATTTGTAATATAAGAAAAACTTTCATTACATATTTTTCAAATTATTTTTCGTAGTTTTTCAAAACATCAATCTTTTTTCTTTTTTTTTTTTCAGTGAAAACGTTTTCTTCGAAGTAGTGTACACATTTACTCAAACTTACGAAATACAATTGAAAACCTGATTGAGTCAACTATAAAAGATGTAAACCGTGTTTATTCATACAAAATTTGGCTATACGTTTTTGAATGACTTTTCTCTTCTACTTGAGAAAGTAAATATGTGATAAGAATTATAGGTATAAAAGACAAACATGAATTTCCAAAATCGTCTATGCAAGGGATTGGTGAATCGGAGTATATCGATAGGGAAACTCAGGGTATTCTCAATTTTTTTAAAAAATGTTTGATTTACTTTGCGCTGTCGAATAGTGGTGTTAATACCACGTTAATATTGTCGGGTAGCTCTATAACGCTAGCAAAAAAAACACTATATTCCGTATAATGGGGATGGCAGATAAATTAAATTTCCGGAGGACCACTATTTTGAAAGGTAGACATAAAGAAAAATGTTTTAAAATAAACAACAAATTTAATACAAAATGAATAATAAATTACCTGCTACAAATGAATATTTTGAGAGCTGAAAATAGACTACATTTACAATTGACTCTGGTTAAGCATGAACATATAAATTGTCATAATTGGAAGAAAAATACCTTAAACAAATACAACATAAACTTGATATGTTTTACATTCTTTGTCGATAACTATTCTCATTAATGCTTGTTCAATTACCAACCTTATCTTTAGATCTGAACAAATATTTAATAAATTAGCACGTTGGAGCTCGTAGATTGTGAATACTTTGCATAGCAATTGTTGGCCAAACCTGTGTCGTCCCTTTTATGGTCGTCGAGCAGTTTCTTGGTCCAGAGAATAGCAGGACATGAGGTGTGGGAGTCTTACCACCTTGAAGATTCAAATAGGAACTGCACTCGTGTTCACACAGTCCAGTACACTCCTTTCTTCACTTTTCCTTCACTATGTTAACTGCTTTGGCACGGTTGTGTACATCAATTCTGTAGGCCCATCCTGGCCCGGGTTTTTCTCCGTTTTTCCTTCTGGTAGAGGCAGATTTCTTATACAGGTTCTCTAGGCTTTGTCTAGGGGCGTGTTTATTGTAACAATACATCGTGAATTTAGTGTTTTTTCAACTCTTGTGATTTTTAAACACTATACTCAGAATAATCTATAGTTCGATAATAACTTGTACATGTAATTTTTTGCGTAAAATTACAAACATATTGACATTCTAATAGTATTATAACTCGCAGCTAATTTTTTATCTTATCTAGGAACTTTTGCTGAAATTTTTGAATCCGCCTCTGCCTTAGGGCCCTTGATCGGAATTGATGGGATGGTCCCTTGCTTGCTTCCGGAGAGTAAATTACTTTTTTTCCCTCCACGTGGTCATACACAGTTTGTAATGTTTCTTGACAATAAATTATATATATATATATANTATATATATATATATATATATATATATATATATATATATATATATATATATATATATATATATATAGTAAACTTACTAAACCAATAATTCACCGCTCTTACTTGCATGTTAATAACTTTATAAACTTCCTTCTAAACATCACTCTTACTACAATACTCATAAATGAATATTACACTGTCCTCAAGTCGAGGTGAAGTACTGCACATCGTAACACGACTACCCTCCTCGGAAATCTGATTAGTGTATCTCGTCGCCGATAGTTCGATAGTTTCGCTCTTCCAATCGCCCTTTCTACAAGGTTGCCATTCGAGGCTAGTGCTGTGTTACGCAAGTACACTAAATTACATTATGGATTATAAATTTATATTACATTTGTTAGATATGTATACAAATTTATTTACAATATTTAGGGCTATAATAGTGCTTTTCAATTGTTGAATTTTCATTATGCTTGCTTAATTAATAATCTGATTGGTTTCATGATACATTTCTTTAATGTAAATTGTGTTTGGAATAATATTTATATAGATTTTCATGCATAGAGTTTCCTTAATATCTCTATTATCTTTATTACAACTTAAATTGAATTTACGTAATATATGGATATTAGTGCTATCTGTGGTTTCATAAAGCTACTACTGACACCAACTTCTAGACTGCTGACTCAGAGCAACCGTTGGAGGTTTGGTGTGCTTAAAATTAAAAAAAAAGGGAATCCCGGAGTTCGTGGCTTGTAGACGCTTCGGATGACTGAGTATTGCCTAACATTGTGAAACAGTCCGTTACAAAGCGGATGACTGATACGTAAGATTATAAGCGGTATGTTACGAAATGTAACAAATAGGGAAATTATATAATGATGTAGAAGTGTGCAGCAGATAATGAATAAACACAAAAGCATCTGATCGAAAAATGTACAAAGTTACAGAACATAATTTGGATTGTGCTCTACTCAACTTTCTAATTACAATTCAAACCACAAACTGTGGGCACAAAACACCCTACACAACACTAAAATTTTAAGAAAAAGAAAAAGAAAAAAACAATTAACAAATAATTATATGTTATAATTACTAAACAAGATGACATATTTCTAAGCTCAATCGGTTGCAAAACATTTATCATCACAGTACATGGTATCCTAAAAATCATAATAAATATTTCAAGTATAGATCGCATAAATTATCTTTCACATTAAACTCTTTGGAATAACCTTATTGTCAGATTTAAAAAAAATCGCCTCCAAGATGATGAATGCGGTTTAGCGATCTGTACGCAGAATTAACTGACCAATCAAAATGCTTCTATGCATATTTTCAAATTTTTGAATATTAAAAAAATCGGAAATGGAGAGCGGAGTGAAAATGAAGTCGGAATGAACTGTTTAGAAATAGGTTTTGATTCGCAACGCATTCAAAGTCAAATGTCAAGTTTGGTTTCGATACATCAATTTGTTCGTGAGTTATCGACGGAACAAAATTCTTAACATACATACACACATACACACGTACACACATAAGACTTTGGACATCATTGCCAAAATTTGAAAATAGACTCCCGTATAACCAATTCGCAACGATCTGAAGATATGTCAAAACTTTATTTTCGACCTATCGCAATACTTTCCTTACACACACTGTGCAATTGAAGGTAAATATAGTTAAATATTAATTAATTTTAAAGAGAAGAATCCTTTATTAAAAACAAAAAATTTAGTGAGATACATTCAGTTCTGAAACGAGCACAGCGTTGATTCCACATGTATAAAAGCAATAACATTATTGTGTATACATCATCCCTGACTTACGACGAGGCTAATTCTAATCTAATTCTATTTTCAACAAAGAAATGCCATTTATTACACTTCTTTTTGCGCGCAAAGCAGCATCGCTCAATAGTTAGTAAAGCAGATTTATAAATTAACGATAATTTTTTGAACTAGCACTGCTCAGGGCTCGAGATTCGAGTGCCTCCTTTTCACATTTCTTTCATTTTAACTCTAAAAATCTAGTTTTACTTCGAATCCCTACCCGGGGCTTCGCCAAAGTAAACTCACTTGCGAATTTCTCCCCCGGACATACTTCAGGGCTTAGTTTCTGACTGACTATCTTCCAGACATTCGACCACATCCGCCACGTGTGTCCACCATAGCAAAAGTTAGAAGGTTAAAAGATGAAACAATAGGAAATCGTCAAGATATCTTTTAAAAATAATTTTTTCGACCTTTTATGTAGTCAAATTTTTATTGAATATCACGACGTTTCAGCTGCTCATTTCGGCCGTCGTCAGGTGATTGAAAAGTATAAACAAATGGGTTAATTTTATGTTGGTAACGAAGAGAAATTGTAGACGTGAATAATGTCAATATGTTTTAGAGCTCTAAAGTAAAAAATTACTTGTATCACTCAATCCGGTTACGTAGCAAAGAAATGTAAGATTTTATTTACATTTGCATATTAATGAAGGTTATATTAAATATCATATAAAGTAGAAAAGGTGCTCTCAACAACGTGATCATGCAGATGGGTGGATACGATAAACAGTATTATGTAGAAAAATATCTACAGCGTTGGTGACTTGAACAGGGTGGGAACGTGATTTGCAATAGAACTCTGATGCGCGGTGTTTATCGTAGATTGAATTCCTAGTTAAGTTAAATCTACTTAATTTATCCCCACCAGACCTCTTAGAGGCTATTTGCATCATCCACGCAAATCCTAATGTCACGTGGACAGAGTGCAGTCGCCTCCACACCGCACCGGGGAAACACAAACAGAAAAATTGCGAGTCGGCGAGCGCAACACTGCCGGCACGTCGCGTAGGTACGTCATTAACAACCGCACATCAGCATTACAGGGGTGCCAACCACGGAGCACGTTCCAGGGACATTACGCCGTTGCAGCGTGTCCACAAGAGGGTTAGTGGTGTGAGGGGCGGAGTGCAGATGGTGATTTTTATATCAATCCCTCTACCCTCTGCACCCCCGCCGCCGCCGTGTGGGCACGGCGGTGGCGAGTCCGGCGTGTGTGCACGTTCTGTGCTACTAAGCTAATTACTGGATTCGGCCAGTGAATTAATCTTGCCACTAATTAGGCGTAATCACCCAGTGATCAATTACAAGGCAATCCACCATAAATAACTTGATAAATCAATTCTGTGATAATGAACGCTATATTTGTATAAAGCTGGGTTGCTAAGGAAATTAGATGCGTATAATTAAGATATATAGCGCAGAGATAATATAATACTGTACACTTTAAGAAATCGGTACAGTAACCAGAAGGTAATGTGATGAATTTAATGCTTCTCTCTACTCCGCAGTAAACTGTGAGATGTTAGAAGAATAATTCACCAAATCTCCAAAAAATATTAGTTCATAATCTTTACTACACATCCATACACAAATTCGACTTATAGTTCCGGTCATAACTTTTGTTAGGAAATTGTTGTTTATTTACATTTCACTAGCGGAATTACGCCCAAAATAGTGCTTTAAGTGAAGTTACTTTCACTATGATATCAATCTCCATTTTTTTGTTTATACATCTTACGCAGGTAAAACATTTCACTCATCAAAAACCAAAACAACTATTCAATGAAAACAACGATTCAAGAGAACATATATTCTGAGTTGTGGTATCCAGTACATGTGACATCGTTTGAAGTTATGTTACAACACTCATCATGCAATTCAGCGATGTGAACGGAAAATTAAAAATGTATTTGGAAGGTCGTGGGGAATACGACCCTTCTTTATGAACATCTCACTTGAAAGCTCGAAAAATAATAGATCACATACTACACTAAACATATAGGTGTTACTACACTAAACATGTAAAGTTTTCACGGTAACGAAATATCAATCCATCTCGTATTACGTTAGGTTATTTATTTAGGTCACTCAGTAGATATTAAACTTAGTCTGAAGAAACAGTTTTAAATTCAGACTAAGTATTCTGGCCCGGGTTTGCTCCGGTTTTCCTTCGGGTAGAGGCGGATTTCTTATACAGGTTCTCTAGGCTTTGTCTAGGCGCATGTTTATTGTAATAATAAATCGTGAATTTAGTGTTATTTCAATTTTATGATTTTTCAATACTACACTCAGAATAATCTATAGTTCGATAATGATTTGTACATGTAAAATAAATTTTTTGCGTGAAATTACAAACATATTGATATTCTGAGTATTATAACTCGCAACTAACTTTTTATCGTATCTAGGAATTTTTGCCATCTCTGCCGTAGGGCCCTTGATTGGAATTGATGGGATGGACCCTTGCTTGCTTCCGGAGAGTAAATTAGTTTATTGTCCTCCACGTGGTCATACGCATTTTGTACTGCTTTTTTGACAATAAATTTATTATTATCAAAGCCGTATCTTCAAATACTCGCGAGAAGGGATAGTTTTATTTTTATTAATTTATTTATTTCGTGCCTTATTTATGGAAGGTCCTACGTCTTCCTGACCTCGTGATTCTTCGGTGAAGGGTTCAGGAAGATGTAGGAATTCAGAGAGATGTTGGTTTCCTGGGGAATCTAAGGTACCGTACCGATGTAAGTGGAGGAAGTGAGGGAAACCCCAACTGAAAACCTCATCCATTTCAGCCGAACAGACGACTGAAGACGCATTCATCGGTTCTATAGAAAAAAGGGAGAGATGACTATACCAATATACCACATCTGTCGGCACGAAAATACCTCAACCATTTATAATGGGACTGTCCATTCTATAGACATGAACGTGGAAAATTCATAAACAACTCTAAAAGCGTGGATACTTGAAACACGCGAACGTGAAAAGTACTAATTGAAACAAAACGTTTTGGTGCATATTGCTCAAAACTAGCAATGCAACGACGAATACCTCGAGAATAGCTTGCCATAGAAGATTGCCCGAGTCCGAGGACGCGCTTCCTTGCACATAACAACAACGACGAGGCAGATGAGGCACTGTATAATCAACTTGGCAAAAACATCTGGGATATATTGATACACCGAATTAGGAAGAAAACATCTGGTGATGAAGAAGATGATTGAGTGGAGAACAGAGACATCCTAAACACGATTAACACCTGAGAAATAATGTTACGAAAATAATTGTGATGAATCACTGTAATAACGATGTTGGGTACAGGGGAAAAAGTGAAATATATTTTAAAAAAGAAATGGAAATACCCGAAGGGAAGAAACGCCAATTAACCTCCTTCCCTTCTATTGCCTAGAACACTTCTGTCCAATTGGCGTTATAGTACATTTTACATAAAGTTTTTCATCAAACGTTAGGGAGCACAACTTTCAAGTATAAACGTATGCTGAGAGAATTAATATTTCACGTGGCATGTACAGTGAGAGAAAATAGAAAATAAAGTTCGGAATTACCACATCATACATTTCAATATGAAAATATTAATTAAAACACTTTAAAAAAATAAAAAAATGTACTATCAGCTTCAAATAATTTCAATTTGTTGATGATAATCAAAATATCGCGCAACAAGACATAAATACGATCCATTAGTTTTATTCTGTGCGGGCAACATTTTACCAAACCCCATCCCTGTGCCGGCACGATCGTTCGAAAGTGAACAGAAGAAAAACCCGCGGGCTAAGATAAGTTGAACTGCGCTGTTCTATAATTATTATCATCATTCCCACTAAAAGACAAGCACTTCATTTTCTTAGTCACTTAAATTGTGTTCAATAAACTCAAAGTTAAATAATAAACACAGTATGTTTTTTTATGTAACTGTCTACTAAAATGTTGTGAACATGAATTGTACCCGCAGAAGACTCAAATTAAGGGTCGCCACGTTGTACTAAATAGTAACATGAATATTAAATGTTATTTAAAATTTGAATATATGTACGACAGTATTACACATAAATAAGCAATTAAAGAATATTCGGGGTACACCATCAATAACGTGAAACGTGGGAATTCCATACGCGGGTTTTTCTACAGAAAAGTGGACAGAAATGTCCAAAAATCTTGTTGGGTTTAGATTATTTCAATATTTCAATTTTTTGCTAGTACAACATGTTGATACGAATAAATTAGGTCATTTAACATCAATAGATTCAACTTGCATGACATAGATAACAATTTATTGAGGATTGTATCCCCAATCCTTGGTCATTTCATGTCACACTCCTTTGTAATTTTTTGAAATCCACGTCTGTCAAGGTAAAGAAATCAACCCAGTGGTTTCCCGCCGAAACCAATTAAAACTGCTTTGTTGTTCAACAACCTCAATCGTTTTGTGTTCACACGATGGATCCGTTGGAAACGTTCAGTGCTTGTTCATGGACACCACTCCTTCATGAGCCGCAAATTTCCCTATTTCCGTACAATCACCCATGTACTAAAAAATGGGTGTGAGGAGTAATTTCTTCAAATAAGTTTTATAGTCACTTATAAATTATTTTTAATACAATAATCTCTTCGAGAGATCTGAATATGTCTGGCAATAGATGTAATGATCTCCACCAAATGAGAGAGACTCCATTGTTCGCTAAGCGGTGCATAGGCTTCGCGGTAGAGTTTAAAGGCTAACTCTTCCCGCTGCAGGCGCAGAGCCGATGAACTGTTTACTCTGTGCATGAGTTCTCCTCCGCACTGATAAGACACTCCTCTCACAACTTCACCTTCCGCAGCGCGGATTCTTGTTAAAACTTTTAAATATCACTGTGGGAGACTCCACAGGCGCGCGCTGAGAGCACGGCTGCGCAGGACATGTGTCTCGTCCCTTCTCCCACTTCTATCTCCACATCCCATTGAGATATAAATTCTATTCCCAAATCCTACATAGATAAGAATATCCCATTGCGATAGTGCTTTGATGATTAATAAATAAGGATAATAATATGATAACTTTCGGTGAGGTGAAAATGGCGACAAGACGGGAATAGAACCCGGGACCCCAGTTTTGGTCGCTGGGGTGTTTACCACTACACCACCCGTTCGCCTTCTACAGCTGTACACCATTTCCACCCAGACCTAAACCCCGGATGACCTGAGACACATCTCCGGGCAGGAGTAAGTACCGTCATAATGGTGTACAGTTGTGGAGGACGAGCGGGTGGTGTAGTGGTTAACATCATTGCGATCAAAGCAGGAGTCCCGAGTTCGATTCCCGGCTCGTCGCCACTTTCACCATCGAAAGTTACCACATATCTTCTCCACGTGTAGGGTACATGGAAGAAATATAATAATAATAATAACAAAAATGTCATGGGAAATGTGTATGAATTACAAAATAGTCAACTAGAGAAAATCTCCCTGAATGCAGAAGAACAAATGGTTAAAGCTGATATGAAGAAACTTTCTCAACAAAACCTGAAAATAGTTTGACAAGAAGCTATATGAACAATATCTAAAAAGAATAAATGAATCAAATGTAGATACGAAAGGAACTCATGGATGGCAGAGACGAGGGAACGTGAAACCAGAGACCGAAGCACTGATCATTGCAGCGTAAGACAAAGCTCTTAGAACCAGTCTTTATGAGAAACATGTATTGAAAATCACAGCTGATGACAAATGTAGATTATGCCAGACTCACTCAGAAACTCAGACCATATAGTTTCTGGATGCCCTCAGCTAACAAAGCATGAATACATAAAGAGACATGACAAAGTTTGTAATTACATTCACTGGAAGACGTGCAGAAATCTAGATTTGCCAACCTCAGAAGTTCGGTAAAAACACGTGCCAAGTAACAACCACGGAGGAAATCACGATACTGTTCAAATAACTAATCCACATCTAAAGACGATCTCTGCCAATAAACCTGATATTGCTATTAAGAACCTAAGAAAACAGAACCTGCTTGCTGATTGACATAGCAGTCACGACTATTAAAATTTAGCGTAGAAATAGAGCAGAGAAGCTGCTGAAATACAAAGATTTGCCTATTGAATTTAGTAGAATGTGGGGAGTTGAAACAAAGATTATCCCTGTCATTGTAGGTTCCCTTGGTGCGCCATCTGTAAATTTAAAGAAGCATTTAGATTCCATACCACGCAAACCAAGAGAATGGAAAATACCTTTAGAGCTAGAACACCTTTAGAGCTGTGAAGTGAACATCACTACATCAAAATAATAATAATAATAATGCCAACAGAGAAACAATAGAACATAAATTCGGTTGCACAACTCTTGCTCAACAGTACTACCTACGACGCCAAAAACCGAGTAGCTTCAATTGTACACTAATCTCTTACTTCACAACCAAACTCTTGAGAATTAATCCTCAACAGTACTATGTCTATTCCCCCAGTGTTGGAGAATGACAACTATAAACGTTACTTCAACAGAACTATACTAACTGCTAATGCAACAGAACAACATAGACCTAACTTAACTCTCATGGACAAAAGAAATAAAATAATCATCATTGATGTAGCCATCCCCAATAATGTTATCACTCAAAAGAACTAAGCAGACAGCAACCTGGCATTCCAAATTCAACAGCAGTGGAAAATGCGCATTTAAATTAATCCCTTTTCAAGTACAGGAATCGTAAATATTCCACTTCAGAGAAGCTAAGCCTAAGTCTCAGTTTAAAAAATCAACCGTATTTGTCATGCAGGAATCCATTATTCTTAATACGTGCAACATAGAAATTTCTTACAATATGTTGATAGCGGCACCTGCTTGGAATATCATTCCCGCAGCTGGCCAATATACCGGGTACAAAACAGAGAGAAATTAACATTAACCATCACTGCTCTGCAAGTGAGTGCAATGCTCAGTGGCAGAGAAAAACAGAAATAATAAAAATGAGCATAATAAGAAGTCAAATAACAAATCCAGCAACCAAATGTCTATAAAAACACTCGCACACATAGTATAACATTGTTAGAGAATTAGTACAGAATGTAACCAAGAGAAGAAAATTACATTTTAAGGAATAATTATTTACGTGAGGTCCACGTGTGTGTATATTCATATGAATAGGAGGAGCAAGTGATATACATTTAACGTAAAAGTAGTTGCTGTAATATGATAAGAATAATAAGTAAAATAAAACCAAAATGAGATAGCTTGATTAGATATACACACTAAAACACATCGCTACAGAACACTATACTTCACTCTGAGCAGTTTCGGAGGATCAAGTTAATTTATCATTAATTTATATATATGCTCATTTTTTAAAATTGTTAATACAAAATAATTGAGGCCGCACAGCCTGATTAGTTATGACCTTTAAATGGAAAAGACAATTTCAAATTAAAGCAATTTCGTAACAACTGTATTTATTGACTATTTGCTGCAGACGGAGTTATCTTCTCATTGCATGTTAACGTAAGTCATCGGTGTCAATCTTTCGCTGATAAATTATGAGGCACTTTCCGTCGTCGAGTTAATCAAGGGTCTTTTGTCTTCTCGCCGAGAAAATTTATAAACTTTATTATCAAAAAACCGTTGCCAACAGCGTATGACCCCGTGGGGAATAATAGTTACTCCCGGGAAACAAGTAAGTGAGCATCCCTTCAATTTCGAGCGAGGGTCCAAGGACAGTGACGGATTTAATACTTATAAAATAAATAATTTAATAAATATGCACCGGTATTCATTTATTATTCCAACATGAGTCATATATACTATATGCAGTACAAATACGAGATTAATAATAACGAAAGTATTAAATGATATTCCCGCCTATGGAACATCCGCCACTACCTGGAGGAAAACTGAGAAAAACCCGGGTTTGGATGGGACGTCCTTGTTCATAATGTGACTTTCTTGGAAAGTGTTGAAGTTTTCTATTATCTCAGAAATTGTTTACTTTAATATTCCTGAGATAAATGAAAATATATGAAAATGAATATATTGTTCCAAGATTCTCTCCAGCGGGCCCAAACCCGTAACATAAACACGTCAAACACAACCCTCCTCTCAGGTCTTCCCCTTTTTTTGTAAAGACAGTTTTACACGAACCATTTTACGGACAATTTGCGTCCAATTCTTGAACAAGAAATGGATGACGTCACGCTTGACGACATCTGCGTCTACAGAAAATAGATATTACGTAATAAGAGATTTACACGATATTGGACAAGAAATGGATTATGTTAATATGAGTTGTCTCACAATGCCAAGGGATCGCAACAAACTAAAACTGGGCTACCAATTCTCTGATATGTAAGCTGACATCATTGATACACCAATGGTTTATGTAATACAGTGTTTTGATCACAATGATTGATTTCTAAACAAGAAACACAGCAACAGATTAAAAAAACACAACTACGCCCTGTATTTTAACTACGCCACCGACTCCAGACCACACAGACGCCGCAACTAGTAAGCAGGAATTCTGCTAGGAGTGTGCTAGTCATTTTGTACGAGTCGTTCTATACAATCTGCATCTAGTATGCTGTGTATCGACCGAAACAGTACGTAAAATGGTCCACGCAAGCTGGGTTTAACCGAATGATACTGTTCATACAGCAATAAGGAGAAGCGCGGCAGGAAACAACACGGAAGCGGGTTTGACCATACCCAAATGTGCTCTTGAGTACCTACATCGCTTGACCGTGAGGACGAGTTAGGTACAAGCCAGTTCAACATACTGGTATTCTACCCAAAAAACCACAATTAAATATAAATACCTAATATGGGAGATCCGGAATTTGTGTGCTACTGTGGTCAAACATCGTGTTTCGTATTATGATGGCATAATTTTCTTGCAGCTTATCAAATCCAGTCTCAAAAGTATTCATAAAATACATATGCAACGTAGACAGTTAATTAATGCCCCGATAAGAAAGACATTACCGTGAGTTTCTTCAAAGGCAACTTTACAATTTTCTTTGAAGACCAATAAGGTATTAAATTTATTTTAAAAAGAATCAGACACTGGAAAATTTGATGTGAAAGAATTGAGAAAATATGTGGATTTAATTACTAGAAGCATTTCGAATTCTACAAATTCACAATACTCATATATTACATAAAAGTTGATCGATTAGTTCTGATTTACCTATTCTGTTATGCTAAAGAAACTTTAAAATAACCGAGTCAATTATTTTGTTATACTATAATCCTCGTTTTTCATAGCATTAAGCAACTTTAGGAAAGAGTACCCATAAATTATAAATATCATACGTTGTGAATTTTATCTTGAAGAAAATTGTTTCCTTTTTCCTAACTGCGTAATACACGCGCATTACTTTATTTTCCACAGGCATCAAGAAATAATTAAACAGAAGATCATAAATCAAGTTTATCGAAACGTGAAGTCAGCGACGCGGCGTTCGTAAGCACATCTCTCCACTTGGAAATCCCACTCGTCGAGACATCGATCAAAAGTCGAATAACGACGTATCGATACCGGAGTCAGCTTTCTGCCGTAGCCGAGGTCAGATAACGAAGCGTTGCAACGTGGAAGCCTTGAGCTCCGGATCGGAAAGCAGGAAATGGAAAGATCAGAAGATGGAGCGACGGGGAAGGAAGGGCTTTGCCTCGGGTCTTGGCGTCCGCCGTGCCGCTGCGCCACCGTCGCCTTCGAGTGGCTTTTGTTTCTGAACAGAAGAGCATCGCCAAAAGACGATCGCGGAATGGGAACGAAGAATCCAAGGATGTAACGCATTTGTTATTCGATATATCAATGTATCGAAAAGCCAGGATTTAAGTGGTTGATAAGCTTATAGAAATATAATTTTTAATAACATTATGGGTTCTTTCGCGTGGCTTTGAGCGCATAAAAATTCCACTGATGTTAATACCATAGTAAATCCTAATATTTCACATCACAATTCAAAGAAAAGATAAGCGTTTCAGAAATAGGCAGTATTCTGCCTGACGTAGTAGTCATACGTAGTAGTCAAATTCTGCGGATTAGCCCATCTTGATATACACATTTCAGAGTCAGCTTGGCAGAAACATTGGCTAACTTTAAAATTCTATCAATCCAACATTCGAGTTTCGATAAAGGCAAGAGCTCTATTCAACGATGTGCTTACTAGTTAGTCACGAGGTATTCTGATTTAGGCTTGTACAATCGTTACATTATGCATCAATACCTAGGATTCGAAAAGTTGATAATGGAAGTAATTATGAAACATTTAATAAATGAGATAATATTTCTAGGGATCTAGTTAAAGGATCATCCAGGTGTATATAAATAAATATATTCTAAAACTTTTATTTCTTAAGGGAGAAACTATTTAGTGTGTTATTCTAACAAGCCGTCGCATTAATTGACGCTAGCAAAGAACAGTTACAGATAGAAACTTGAATTTTTTGCAGAATTTTCTTTTAATATTGTACAGACGCTCTAAGAAAGTATATTATTAATTTCCAATTTCAATGAGGTTTGATGGGGTGAAATGTGATTTTCCTAAGTACCACAATTTGCACTATAGTGAATTGAACTTTTCTTCTAAGAACTGTTTCGACACAACCATTGTCATTTCAACACTTCATCTAAATAAATTCAAAAATTAAATCACATTTATTATTACTGAAGAAGTAATAATATGCGAAAAGTCACTCTTCTGTTAACTTGATATAACATGACATTAATATGTCTTTATTTTATTGACTCACTCCATTCGCTGAGAGTTTTAT
>NNCF01127613.1:17411-34370 GCA_002313205.1 Laupala kohalensis | reverse complement strand
CCCCCAAGGTGTTCTCCAAGCAAAGGTATGTCTCAGGCATTGACAACGGAGTGTCGTCTATCGCAATTCAATTCTTTGTTATGGGAATCATTTGAGTTGATTTACCATTTTTTAACGTGGAGTAGTGTACCGTGTATAAATAAAATGGTGATGTGCACACTTCTGAGTTAGGGGCTGGTAGGATGTTTATAATAGTTTGAGTGTATTAAAATAAATAAATCAACTATATTGTCAAAAGAGCAGTTGCAAACTGCATATGACCACATCAGGGATAATAAACTTAGTTTCTCTCTGGAAATAAGCAACGGACCATTCCAAAAACTCCAATCAAGGGCCGAAGGTCAGAGGTTAATTCAATACTTATTTTTAAAAAAACTATTTAAATATACGTGCTGTTATCTATTTAATATTCCAAAATAAATCGCAGATATTATGCAATAAGAGTTAGGGAATAATAATAATAATAATAATAATAATAATAATAATAATAATAATAATAATAATAACAGAAGTGTTAATGACATTCCCGCCCATGGACAATCCGCCACATCTGGAGGAAAACCGGAGAAAACCCCGGGCCAGAATGGAGGGGGAGGGCTCTGAAATTGCGTCACAAAGTGAGGTGCTTTCCGTTTATTTATATTGATAATATATTATTTTAGTATTGAATTCAATGTTACGTGTGCCAGGAAACACATTTTCTAACCGAAGTATTTAAAATAATGCATCCAGTCTCGGATGAGCTTCATCAATCTTAATAACACCATTTCATTAAGACACTGACATATTGCCTGGATTTAATTTCATGAACCATCTGATGAATAGACATTTAATCAAAAAATAATCTGCAAAAAAAGCAATCTGATCGCAAATTGCTATACAGCTAATTCATTTATCATCTATTATTACTCACGCAGGATTTAAATAAGCTTTATCGTCAATTGAACTTCACCATTGAATTATAACCTCTAATAAGTATTAAATGAAAAAGCCCACGCCATTACGTAACAATACATACATTTATAAATGAATAGTGACGCATCCTACAATTTAAAATCTAATGGAAGCAAATACAAAGCAAACTCGATCATTTTGTTGTTCGTACTATAAAATGATGCAAGCTCACAAAATATATTTAAACTGCCAGTACATAATTTGTTATCGCTGACCATTCTGTTTGTTATTCAATTACTAGCGTTGATAAATAATGCTTTAATTTTAAACTGAAAAATAACATTACCAATTTTGCGTCATCTTACATCGAAACCGAACTGTAAATCCAACGTATCAGTTTTCTCTCTCTCTCTCTTTGTTTTTTTGTTTTTTGTTTTTGCATGTTAGTCGGTAGAGCATGATAGAGCGTTTAACTATTAATATCTGGGGAACCGAGCTTTGGTAGAATTGAAACTGCGCATCATATTTTCTAGGAACTAGTTGTTTTTATATAGCACATTTCTGAGAATCCATGGATAGTCAGTGAAACAGTTGAGCACGCTTCCTACCTACACTACAGTAGTTCTTAAAAAAATATCAACTTTTGAAATTTGGATGAGATACCATCATACTTTGTTTCACGTTTTCAAATAAAACTTCCATAAAAATTTCAGAATTAAAAAAATATATTTTAGAGATAGCTACCAAAGTGAAAGTCCCTAAATTTCGAAATCCTTAAGCTTTTGAGATACCCCTAAATAATTTTTTTTAAACCTGAAATTTTTATGGCTATTTTGAGTCCTATTTCAAAACATGAAGACGTAAAACAAAATGGCGAAGGTTGATTTTTAAGAACCACCCTAATCTACTGTTGCCATACGTGGGTGTTGAGTCCGTTTGCGTTCCAAAACTATACTCCATTCCCACCTTGACCTAACTCCGGAAGACTTGATATATATCCCCATGCAGGAGATAAGCGAACCAGACGGTACACTATGGTGTGTGCTTTTATTATCCGCATTGTGTCTTATGTTCATACCACATAATTTTGTTTGTAAGCATAGTTTCTCATATGTTTTCGTATTTATCCCCTTTTTCCTTTTCTTTATTTGTTCTGTCTGCAGTTACGGGATCTGTCCAATCGAGGTGTACCACTTCCATTCTCTTACAGAAACACATATCCTCTTTCTTACTACTCTGAAACAAGGGCGAATTTTTATTATTATTATCCTTTTTGTAAAGGGCTGAGTTTGTTTCATTTTTGCTAATGTTAATATAATTTTTATAGGAAAATATTAATTAATGAAATAATTAATTTAGGAACTAATTTATTTTTAATTTAGGAATTAATTTATCA
Organism: Laupala kohalensis; assembly: GCA_002313205.1. Classification (NCBI taxonomy): domain Eukaryota; kingdom Metazoa; phylum Arthropoda; class Insecta; order Orthoptera; family Trigonidiidae; genus Laupala; species Laupala kohalensis. Next base: position 32,080 of record NNCF01127613.1, on the reverse strand, counting down.
CAAAATCATGAAAACTATAACCTAAAATAAAAATAAAATAATTACTTGGGTTTTAGGTCTGTAATTACTGTTTTGTGCGGAGATTTCGTCGATATTTGTGAAATAAAAATTCGCTCGTAATTGAATTTTCTGTGCACTTCAATATTTAAAACGTTAATAATAAAGTAACCTAGTTAACTTCCTTTCAGAAGGAACACAGAACAGAATCAATCTTTTATATATCTTGAAACCACTTTGAAAGTTTGTACTGCTTCATTTCTGATACTACTTTCCGCTAGAAATCCTCAATGGAAACTTTGTGCGGGAAAAAAATCGCTACAAAGAGACGTAGGGCTCCTTTTCACAAAGTCAAATTCATTAAGATTTCAAAAGCCCCTCACATTGATTAAGATTTTTATATTAATTAGCTAAGGGAGAGAACGCGCACAGAGGCAGTGAATAGCGGAAAAATTAATTAACAACTCCAAATCCCTTCGATTGGTTGCGAGTTCTTCCAAGGGCAAAGGGCATAAAGCTTGGCCTCTATGTCATCTGTGGGGGATTGAGAGGGTGGGAAGAAGGGGTAGCTTTCGAGTTTGAGGTGGTGGTAAGACGTGAATCAGATAGAATAGTGGGAGTATTTTCAATTTTGACACTATTATTTTTTGACAAACTCCTCACCCAAAAAAATACATTTTTTAAATTTTTTTACGACCAAGTCATTACATACTTCGTCTTTTAACTTTNTATATATATATATATATATATATATATATATATATATATATATATATATATATATATATATATATATATATATATATATATATAAAATTCATAACATATATCCGAATGAAATAGTTTGTATCTGTGTTCCTTTATTTTGCGTTTAATTCACTTCCACAAGATATGTTTACGTGTCTCTACATCCACTCGTACCACATTACACAATTACAATTTTCCAATTTTTTATATTCTTCAAATATTCATTAAAATTACCATAAGCAGTAAGAAAATCTGAAACATTTTAATTTGGATGAAACCATTTTCCATCTTTTCTTCAGTTGTAGCGGTATGAATGGAAGGCAGGTTGGCATTATAAACATTTTAATTATATTATTTACATATCAAATTCGCGATAATTACAGTCTTGATACTCAGGATTTATTGAAGTAGTATTTACTGTACCAACGTTTTAGCAATTTCTCCCTTTTTATGATGAAGTCTTTCATCGTGTCAAATCCAAGAGAAAGGAAAGGATTTCTCCAAACTCTTGGATGTGACATCCCAATCTTTCAGTATCCAAACTAGTGTGAACTTGGTGTGAAGTATTCAAATGTTTGGAGAAATCCATTCCTTTCACAAAATTTAGATTTCGCATCCAATCCTAGATCGACATATATAATTTTTATCGATGTAGACTTACTAAACTTCTCGTCTCAGGACGAAGTTACCAGCCTCGTGTGACGCAGTCTTTATCTTCAGTCAAAGAGGAAGATACAATGCTTCCTCACCTCAATAATACTTTGCTTCATATCTATTCAAAAACATTAACAATTTGCATTTACAATTCGTCCGAAATTTCTAGAAATTTCTACAGATCTTCATCATAACAATATATAGAGGAGGTTCAAGGTAAAAAGTGCGTTTTCGTAGAATGTTCTTTACATTAATATAATCCGTCTTCCTAAGTATTCATTTTATTTAAAACAAAATATTTATTCCTAGGATATACATCTTTGGTGATTTTGAGGAGCTTTTCTTACAAAACATTAATATTAAATATTATGATTCAAACGTTTGTGATACAAACGCAATTCATCTTAAACAACATTCAAGAACGAGGTGCTCAACGAATACATGGCAGACGCAACGCATGTGTCGTGTCTCTTAAGCCAGGCTTTTTCCTCTGTCTCTTGTTCATTTTTTCGTCGAGCCTTCCACCAGAGCGCGTCTTTTTTTCTCGTTCCAGTTTTTCATCGCCTTCTTCCTTTTTGTATTTCGATTTATTTCAGCCGGCTTAGGAAGCGGTCTCTGGAAAACAACTTGTATTCGCGACTGGAAGACCCCGAGATCGCGCCTTACGTCTCGACAAAGCTCGTTTGCGAAGTATCGATAACAAAATAGCGAGAATTTGAATACGAAAGCAAAATGGCCGTAGCGGGGGTCGAGACGATGCAGCGCGTTCTGTTTCGTGATTGTCGTCTCGGGTTCCCGGAGGGTCGAGGAATCGTATAAGGGGGGGGGGGCGGAAGACGAGCAAGAATTGGGAATAAGTCAGAGCGAAGCGATCATGTTTGAAATATGGTGCGGCCACTGGAACATCTGAAGAAGCCACGGAGGAAAAGCAGACGATGTCTGTTTTACGAGGCGAAGGCAATTGTCAGCGCGCAAGACGATCGGCGCTTGTCTCGCCACTTGATGCGACACTGTTTGGTTGCCTTGGTGACAAATAGCTGCGAATTTAGAGGCAGCTTTGGATTCGCGACGGGTTTCGAGGGGATTGGGGAGGAAAGAACCAATCGTAAGAGGAAGATAACACCGCAGTACGCGAGCGTAAAATACGAGCAGGTTTCATCGAGAAAATGTGATCGCTTCTCAATATTATTTCAGATTTATATCCAGTTATATCAGATGTGCTTCGACATATGTTTTACTTTAAATAAAAACGTACATTCCTAAATAAAATATTCTTTGTTTGAGCTACGTCTTCATATAAATACTCATGAAATAATATTTGATATAATGATTCTCTTACGAAATATTCTTTCAAAAATAATACCAAGAATAGTATTAATATAGAGTAAATTTCTTAAAATACTAGTCAACATTAGAAGCACGTCACTTCATAGGCATATCAATATTTCATTGAGTATTATTAATTGAATCGAATGTAAAATATATTTGAATTGGTAATTTTTGAAATATTATTACTTTTTGGAAAACAAGTTTACGTGATAACATTATCTCAGTGTGGTGACTTGTCTTAAGTAAATATGCATTTTATCTGTCTCGTTAATCAATAAGTGCATCAAGATTCCATAGATGGTATGACGATCGCATCACGATGAGCGTTGATGGTGTAAACAATTGGCATAAAGCATTTACAAATATTGAAACGAAGGATGTTAGTTGATATGCTATTCGATTCGATTACGAGTGCATTTAACATTTTACAATAATGAAATTAAATTTCAATTATACATTCCATCTATGCTGCAGATCTATGCTACTTGAAAAATCTATGCTCTTCTCCAAAAGTATTATAAAATCTGTTTGGGCACTTACTAAGTTAGCGTAAAAAAAAAGCCGTTAGCGATGCTTCCGACGTTCCGGGTACGGACACTATCATTAAGGGTTCACTGGAGCAAAGTGAATAAACATTTATAGAAGTTAATACCAAACGAACACTATTTTAGTTATGAATACGCGTCGAGTTTTTCAGTTATACTCGTATTTAACAGACTTTTACTTCATGGCAAAATTATGTCAAATGTGTTCAGAATAACTTTTTATCTTATTTAGGAATTTTTGCTGAATTTTTTGAATCCGCCTCTGCCTTAGGGCCCTTGATCGGAATTGATGGGATGGTCCCTTGCTTGCTTCCGGAGAGTAAATTAGTTTTTTTTTCCTCCACGTGGTCATACGCAGTTTGTACTGTTTTTTGACAATAAATTTATTTAAATTTATTTAATTTAAATCCAGAATTTATTGATTCTTTGTTAGACCATAATGGCAACGCTTTGATGATTATTACTAATATGTACCGCAAAAGTTTTATTTTTTTAGCTTATTATTAACACGCCGGTTTTATTTCATCACATTAAATCACTTTGTAAATTTGATGGGAGTATTTTACATTTATAGTTAAAACCAGCGATATGTTCTCAGAATAATGACATCAAAGGTCTGATTTACAAAGAGTTCCGGAAAAGCTATAAATATTCATATAGGCCACATAACAAAAGTTGTCTGTTTGACATGGTCATTCAGCTGCAAAACGATCGCATTTGCACATGGGGTTTTGTAAAACACTAGAAATCGGGAATAATACTTGCGTAGAATAATACTTCATACATAATTCTTTCTCCTATGTTCCTCTTTTTACAAACAAAAATGTGTATAAAATACCGGAATTTTTGGTTTTCACATCACTGTTTTTTTAAAATTAACCAGCTGTTTCATGTGTTCATCAGATTTGAAGCCACCTCTATTAAGAAGAGATTTATAATAATAAACATGTGAAAGATAACTTTTTATTGACTCATCGAACGCGCATGAAGAAGTCATTAATGACAAGTAAAATTATGAGAAATGCATTATGTGCACATATCTACGGCCAGATGAAAATTGCGATACTCGAACACGGAACTTCCAGTTACGTCGCAGGTGTGCTGTCCACTGCACCACCCACCCGTACTCAAATTCCACTTTTTTTGTGTCGATGAACCTGCATCACACGCGGGAGATGGATAAACGACCTCAGACGACTTCTTATATAATCATTTCTTAAAGTGACTTGGAAGATGTCAATGAAAACCCTCAGACGCTGCTGGGCGAGTGTAGGATATAATATTTTATAATTAGTTTCTTCATCATCATTATAGTCAACCCTGATCCTTACAACCTAATCATGGGCTTGTTTATGTATCATTTATTGTAACAAAATATGTCAATTAGAACATTCAGGATAAATCCCAGACCTTGTTTTCTCTGGTTTTCCTTACATTGCTAACTTCGCCATGAATCGGTTGATCGGGCTTGGGGAGGATATATTATCTTCTGTCCTTCAGTGGTCTTACGTTCTTCTTCCCTGTGTTTTTTTTTTTTGCAATTACGTGAAAGAAAAAATAGAAAATAACCTATGAGTGGAATCGTAAATTTTTACTTCGTAACACATTGTGGAGACCAAAGTAATATTTGCTTCCAACAATGTGACTGGATAATACATCAAATATGGTATATTATACTCCTATTTTAATGTAATACTCTTGCTTTTGTAGCAATTCTTCTTCTTATTTAATATCAACTTTGTTACAACATTTGGTACATCTTTATCGTATGACATAATAATTTGAAACAAATTCTCTTCTGAAATTTTCTACGTATCTAAGTATTTATATATAAATATATAAGGTACTTTTTTCACGGTAATTTTTCAGTGGATAAGTAATTACATACATGTCAAACTAATTAACATTTAACAAAAAATCTCACTGCTTCCGTAGTCCGCCACTGGTATAGTCTGTGGAGGGGTTTCTTGGGGTTGTCCCATTTCCCCCGCCTTCCACCACAATTTTTTCTCATTATCATCAGATCACATCACTTTTATCAATTAGTGGCGGGTATACGGGTCGCATAATTCAGGTAACGACCAAACCTGATCGGGAGAATAAATAATATTACTTAATTGGGTCAGGAATTTGGGAAGATATAGCCTACCCGAAAAACCCGATCGGATACTTGACCATTTAAAAAAGGAAATTTGCGGAATTTGAAATAAGACGATAATTTCGGTTTTATATTTTTGTATATAATCATTTGTACTTGTGACATTGCATGATTCAAATTTTTGTGTACTATTGATGAAGGCAGAAGTCGATTTAACAATTATCGACGTTTGAATATTTGGAAAAGCTTTCACTGTTCTTCCTTTTTAATTGTCTTGTGTTCCGTTGACTTATTGAATCATATTCACTTGTTAAATATTAATTGTAAACAATTAAATTTGAAAACATGAATTATGATTTGGTGCTTTATTAGTAATGCACTATTAATCATTATATATATATATTGATTGTCCCCCTAGAAAAACTAGGGGTCGCGCATCCAAAGAGAGGGTCGGCACATTTCATCTCAGTGGCAATACAACTAAGTGACGATTAAACTTATCTACCTGCGCGGCGGAGGTCAAGCTGTGGTGATGTAGGTGATAGTCCACAGAGTTGGACAAGGAAAACGGCAACGTTTACAGACCACCATCTCAGTCGACGTGTGGCCCTCCTAAATTTAATATTAAGAAATATACGAGTTATTTCACTAGACGTGCAACACAATATTTACTTTTCCTTCATCATAGTAAAATATAATCTATGAACATAAATATATTTACAAACATAGATGGTATATTGCTAATTGTACGATAAAAATATATTTTAAAATATTTTGATTTATCCTCAGTAAGAAACCCTCATTACTCCTTGTATCAATCAAGGAAGACACTGTTGCTTCGCAGGAGCTCTTTCTCTCATCATTAAATACAGGCGAAATAATGAACTTAACGTTAAATATTTTAATTTTTGTTATTTATTTTTTATTAGTATTTGAGTAAATTCAAAGAAATGTAACAAAACATTTGTACTTGTGCAATCACTCACGCAGAGGGAATTTAAAAAATGGAATGCGAAAAATTTGTTGGTGTGTAGTTCGAATGCTTAAGGGGAGAGACATTTTATTTACAGCAACTTCAAGAAAACCCATTCCCATGAGCTTTTGACTTCCGCAGCAACAAAGTTACATGAATCATTATTAATTTACGACACTGACGAAATTATTAATATCTAACTTACCCATTTAACTGGTATCCCGCATTATATCTTTGCGGATTTCACACACTTGGACTCAAATGCACTAAAAGAAATTCTGTTGAATCCTGTTAGGATTAATTTAAATGGACTTAGCGAATAACAGCTGATAGCTAAATGTATGGTTTGCCTCCCTTGAACAGTCTTTGTTTCTAACATTCCTTCAAATACAGAATTTCTTTCCTTTCAGACGAACCAATGCTATAATATATAATATTAATTAACGAGCCAGTTCCTGTAAATTAACTTACACCATTTCGTTCATGTGGTTTTGGTACACTAATGGTGTCAGATAGTTCCTATTCTTATCTTTCTCTGTTATTTTTAAAACTTTTGTCGAAATCTGTAGTAATTTTGCGCAAAAAATGGAATGGATTTGAAGATTTTATTTTCGTAAAGTGGTAAAAATCATAATATAAACCTAACAGACTTTTTTTTATTCTTTTAGTATCTCTAATATTTGAACTACTGAATTTTGGTTTAAGTATCAAAGGGATGAAGATGGATTTATTACGTCATTCTGATTGTATTCTGGAAGGACGTAATTCGTTTTATTAGCGATAATAATTTAAAAGATAAGAATTTGAGAGTGTCTTATGAATGTAGATTTTCGTAATTTCTCTACATACTACGCCGCTGTGATTGATAGATTGACTTGCTCATTCATCGACGCAGAGAATAATAGAACAATGAATTTCTTGACGGGGTGTTGCTCTTATATAGCAGAGTATAGTTAAAAAACAATAAATTTTTCGAAATTTCTAAAAGGCGTGCATTGTCAAGGAATTTGTAGTTTCAACTGGTGGTGGACGAACATCTTCTGGTTTAGTTCTTCTTGGCACCATTTTATAACGCAGAAAATGGTATTTGGAATATCCAAAGGCAGAAATAAGTTAATAGTTAGAACAATTATTGTCAGGTTTACAATTTTCTTTGTATCAAGTATTAATGAGGGTTTCTTACTAAAGAAAAATCAAAATATTAAAAAGAAATATGTATGTTCATAGATTAACTTTTACTACGATGAAGGAAATATAAATAAGGTGTTGCACGTCTAGTGAAATAATTCGTATATTTTTCAAATAAATTTCGAATAAATTTTTCAAATAAATTTCGTATAAATTTAGGAGGGCCACACGTCGACTGAGATGGTGGTCTGAAAACGATGCCGTTTTCCTTGTCCAACTCTGCGGACTGTCACCTACATCACCACAGCTTGACCTCCGCCGCGCAGGTAGATAAGTTGAATCGTCACTGAGTTGAATCGTCACAAACTCACTCATGAGGCGGATACCCAAGGATTTCGGTGCATTGTTTATATTTGCAATACTCGACACTTGGGATTCTACGACCGAACAATCCTAAATCCCATGACCCGACTCGATGCTCACCCTCCTATCATCTTCCGCATATTCTCATTCGCCTCTGTTACCACCTCAGTTCCGTAAAACCACTGATTGAACGAGCTGGGAAAATGGTGATGAACCACTGCCTTGTGCAGCCATAAGAAATAAATACGATATAAAGGGTGATGCACGTCCCTGAAAGCACGTACCTCCGTTCTGGAAAGTTCGGCACCCGCCGCAAAATATCAGTTTCATAAGATGGCGGATGCGCTCTATGCTTAGATTTTTCAGAAAATCTGAGAAACATAAGCCCAGGGAGGCCGCGAAGTACTAGTTAAGGACGATATTGGTATTTGACAATCCTGCATGAAACTTTTTCAACCTGGGGATATCGACAGCGAAATACCAGATCCCATTTCTTCTCTAAAACTCACTCACGGCTCTTCCTCACGCAGAAGCTACGCGTCCGCTCTAATAAAACGCGCTTGAGCGGAACACTCACGGTTCACGTACTCCAAGTTCCCATCCGTTTGTTTTGCCTTTTCCTTTCAAGGGAAATTCCTAAGACTTCTGATGAGGCATCTCCTTCGCCCCAAGGCAGAAGGGCAGTCGCAGCAAACAGTCGCCCTTTCGTCTGGCCAGTGGTCACTCCCCATAGCCCTTGCCCTTCCACGCCGCACCGCGTCGCCGCTATCAGTTTATGCTCCGTGACGCATTCGCTTACGCTTCGTTTCGCTCCGCCCTTCGCGTCTTCCCCTCCTTCCTACCTCCCCCCTCCCTTCCCCTCATCCCTTCTATCCCTTGGATTCATCTTTCTTCGATATACGCCTCCCCTAAGACGTTCCGTTTTATTTTATTAACGGAGGAGTTTAGCCCTCGCCGATGCGACGTTAATCAGTCAAGTGTGGCTATGGATCACAAAAATTCTCATCATCAAGATTCAACATTTACCTCTACAAATTATTTTTTTTTACATTAATTGCAATGGTTTTCTCTCTCTAAAATTAACGTTTGGTTTATTTATTTTAAAATGTCCAACTTCTTATACACGCCAAGAAATTTATTTAGTGTGAGAAGTAAATGTTTGCTTCCGCGGTCGGATCAAATGTATACTTATGTCAGGTACAAATCGCGTCACAGTAGATAGAATGCGATATTGAACCATGCTTTCTCCCTTAAGGAACACTAACAAGTACAATTGTTAAGAAATGGACATGTGTTTGGTCAAATAAGACATTCAAATAAAAAACTTAACGTTTATGTACAAAAAGTAGTCAAGTTTTTAACAGCAAAGAATAAAAAGAAATTATTCTAATTTTTCAACCCGTGAATGAACTGAAATAAATCTGTTCGCCGTGAAAATGGAACAACTCCTTCAAGAGCAGAACACCGTTTTTCGATCTTCGCAAAAAGTGAAGTGCTTTTCTTTTATACGAACGTCGTGTTGAGACGCAACTGCCGACAGCCTCCTCGTGGCCTACGCCCTCCCGAGGGCCAACTTGGCACATTTGTAGAAGCCGCTGCAACTTCTAGGATCCGTAAGCAATTTTTCTTCATCCCTTTTCTTCTCCGTGACTTAAATTGTAGTTTCGCCCTTTGTTCGCCCTTATCTCCACCCGGTTTTACACTCCGACTCCCTTTCCGACCCCTAACCGACCGCCTTCTTTGTTTCCCTTCCATTATTAACCGCTGCCAGATCTCCGGCCGCAGAAATGGTTTGTGTAGTGCGCCGCCAAGCGGTAACGCGAGCAACTTGTGGAAAGTCGAGCACAATAACCGCAGAAGGCTATGACCGACGGTGACACTGTGATGCTGGGTGAGTGCAAGACGTTAGGCGACTAATCTCTGCGCGGGGCGGACATCGGGTGGCTTTCAGTGGCATCCGGTCGTGCGCGCGCGCGAGAGAGAGAGAGAGTCGTGGTTGAACAAGGTTTAATTAATCTTAAGGAACTGTTCACGTTGTTTGGAATGTTCGTTGTGGTCAGTCTCTTAATAGACCCATTGTTTGGATAGGGGAGTAAATCTAAGGGGTATGACTTATTGGAATAATACATGTGAATCACGAGCGGATAAATACGAGTGATCTGAAATATATTTTGGAGCTTACATCCATCCTGAACGTTAATGTTAAATAAATTAGTTCACGTCATGATACAGGCTAAGTACGACCATAGTTGGGTATTTTAAAACTTTTAGAAAAAGATGTAAATGATAAGCAAATGCAAGTCGGTATATTGAATGGATTTACCCAATTTTGTAACAAAATGCAGCAAAGTCAAAAAATTCCTTTCATTGGTTCAAGTAAAATATTTCTTCCCATTCTACTAGTCACTTCTTCACTATTTATTTCTTGGATTCTGTAGTAGAACTAATTGACATGACAGTATTCCATGTTCCAGCATCCCCCATCTGGACAATGAATACCGACCTATATTCTGAATAACAGATTGTTATTGGATGGCAGAAGGGGTTAACACATTCATTTCCTGGTCTCTGCAACCATCCATTTCACCAGCTTCTCGGAAATTGATGTAACGAGTTTGGGGTAGCACCAAAGAAAATTTCTGAAGACAAAGCGATATATTTTAGTTTGGATAATATATTACATTACAACCTAGAAAAATAATAAGTTATTTTAGAGGTTTTTCGTGGAAAACTTGGAAATGCCATTTAACAACACAATTCTTCGTTATCAAATGTTTCACAAATAATACACTACCTCGGCGTTAAACACGAAGAAAGTCAGAGGATTCCTTGCTCTGAAATTTCCCGTATGACCTCTTCCGTCCCACCGTAATAGCCTATTTGGTCAATACAGTTAATATTTTCATCCTGTTTCCACACGCGGCAATCATAGCGTGCTCTACCTAAGCATTACATGCCCGTACGTGCTCACTTTGACTTCCCTGAGATTTTGAAATAATTTTATACGTTCATTATCAATTTTTGCACATGAGTGTAGGATAGCATATTTTATCTCGTAGAGCAAGTCGAAGAAGCTACGAACGTGACGTCAAACGACAGATTTCGAGATGTCAGAGAGTGTTGATTACTGAGGATTAGTTTCTCCATGGTAAAATTGATATCGAAACACGAATTGCGTCTCAGATCTCGTTTCAGTCCAGTATCGATTTGCTCACAAAAAGCTACTCAAGCGATCTCTACTCAGCTGGTACATTCTGAAGAAACGTTTACTGAATCGTTCGTGACTCAAGACACGATTGAGTCTTGAGTCAATCCTCACCTGATACGTTCTTCAGTGAAGATCTGAGTAACGTTTATTAACATCAATATCCTGTACGTAGTGCATCTACAATGTTAGCGATACACTTAAAATCAATTAACTGTATTGACTTGCAGATTCTTCCGATAAATTAAGATCCAATGTAATTTTAGAAAAAAAATGCATTGTGTATAAATCTATATACTCTTGTATAAGTAGAATTCTATTAAGAATTTCAGACAAGTAAATGACAATTTAGATACAAATTACACGAACACATTACCAATATTAAAAATATTCTAGTCCTCATCGTTTAAAAAGACATAAAATATTGGATTGGTAGGAAACAATTACAGTGAGAGCTATACAAGTAATTAACCTTTGTTTTATAATATCATTAATAAATTTCACTTGGACAAATCATGCCAAATGTCTGTGTCAATCTTAAAAACAAATTGAAATGACAATATCAATTAGATATTATTTCTAAACGTGATTAAAACTTTCTCCTAAATTCACAAAGCAGAGGGTAGATTTAACATAAAAGATAATAAAAACACTTATTTCAACAGAGGAATACAAAATGAAATAACTCCTCCAATATCCTTCACGAGTTTCTCCCTCCAACTTCAACTTCTAGGAATATCAAGAGATAAGTGCCAACGAATGTAAATGCGACGCCAGGCCATTTCTCTAATTAGCATTACCCTTTCTTTCCCTCTGCCCTCAACCGCACTCCAACCGACCATCAACCCAAATCCCCGAGTCCTGTCTTCCAAGTTCCCGAGGTTCGTCAACTTCATTTAGCAGCCTCTGACTTCGTGTGCGCACTTTGACAGAAGAAAATACGAGAGACCACTTCCCAGGAAATAACTTGGAAGATGTGATGCTGGAAAGCGGTGTTCCTCAGGGAACATGGCGTGACGTGAGCGCTCCGCGCGGTGAAGTAGTGAATCTGCAACGGTTCACCCCTTGGGTTGCATGTAGTATAGTCCTCACGGCAAAGGAATATTGACGAGATGTAACCAATTGAGCGAGAGCACAATGTTGTCATAAGTCTGGATACGGGGAGGGGAGGGTAGCTCCACTCATGACACGTGATATGCCGCGACATCCCAACAAATTCTGCTGTATCCGGTGGAAAAGCTGTATCCAAATCAAAAGAGAAATTTACGGAAAGTGTAATATTGGATTTGAATATAAGAGCTAGAATGAGAGAAAGATATTATATAATTGGTAGTCTTGCAATGACGAAAGTTGCAGGCAAGATGTTCAAGAGCACCTTCGACTAAAAGCAAAGGAAATAGTCTCCTTTCGGCCAAAGGTTAGCATCAAGTCCCCTGTCCATCACCACTAGTGCTTCAATAACAACCGGTTTTATGATTCGGATGACGTAGGTGGCGGCATCCGACCATAAATTCACTAAGATTCTTCTAACACGAGTAAAATTTCCTCATGTCTACAGCGAGAGTAAGAATCGACAACCGCGAAATGCTCCTCGACTTTCACGAGGTCTTTAAGTTCCTAATTATTATTTTGTCGCTAGTATTGTAGCCCCCGAGGACTTCATTTCTCCCAGGGGAGTCATAGACGATAAGCACGAGACAGGAATGAGCAATGTCATTAGCATATTACTGTCGAAAATTTTGTGATTGTCTTGAATTGAGACGAAGAAGTTAGATGAAGCAGGTTGTTAGATACGAGAGTTAGAAAATGATTAAATCTTACGAATATTCGTGTTTTAGATGAAAATTAGCAACTTGGGACGGATTATATACATGTTAGGTGAAATATCTACTGTCAGATGAAAATAGCAACAGCACGGAATTGTAAACTCGGAACTCTTACAGAGTTCTGACCTGTCACTAAATTCACCTCCCCGAAGATGATGCAACCTTACCTCTACAAGTAGATAATCGAAGTTATTTATACTATTATGGTGAATCATGAAGCGGACGGTCAATTATCTCTTTTGCTGTTGTTAATAATAATTTATTGTAAATCCATTGATACCTAACTATTCTAAGTATGGGGAATGTTGGACCAAAGTACACGCAACCCGAGATGCAACCTCCGGATGGACAAACAAATGAACTATTCAATTATGTTTAGTGGATTAATATTCCATTCAAAGAATTTTAATATATTTACTAGTTCATGGAATATTGGTACATCAATCTCGGACTCATTGTCAGATAAAAATTGCAAGTTTCCTCATAATTTCTAAAATTAATTTATAACAATATCCCGCAAATCTTTGTATTTTAAAACTTGTAATTTCTGAGGGAAATATTTCAGGTGTTTATTTTTTATGAATCAATTAACTTGGAAGCAACAAACAACTACATCCTTAAGGAAAATTAATAGAACAAAAATTAATTATCAAAAAAATTTGAAATATTATAACTATTTCCCGAAGCGGAGATTCTACAGAGAATCTACAAAGCAGAAAAATAAAAATGTTATTTAGTTTAATACAATATCAACAAATTGTCCAATGCGTTGCAAAACATTGTTTCTAGACATCATGACCCGGGGTTTGCTCCGGTTTTCCTTCTGGAAAAGGCGGATTTCTTAAACAGGTTCTCTGGGCTTTGTCTAGGGGCGTGTTTACTGTAACAATAAATCGTGAATTTAGGGTTATTTCAATTCTTATGATTTTTAAATACTATACTCAGAATAATCTATAGTTCGATAATAATTTGTACATGTAAAATAAATTTTTTGTGTTAAATTACAAACATATTTACATTCTATTGGTATTATAATTCGTACCTAACTTTTTATCTTATCTAGGAATTTTTACTTAAATTTTTGAATCCGCCTCTGCCTTCGGGCCCTTGTTCGAATTGATGGGATGATCCCTTGCTTGCTTCCGGAGAGTAAATTAGTTTATTGTCCTCCACGTGGTCATACGCAGTTTGTAACGGCTTTTTTGACAAATTTATTTATTTGTTTATTTAAATGTATTTAGACAGATATTTCAGTTAGAGAGAAAGTATTGTTACAACCTCGTGCACCAAAGGAAAAGAAAATCAAATCAATAAATGTGATTTCTGTTGATCAGGATATCAGGAACAGTAGCCGATGAAATACGTGAAATTTCTAAGAAGTCATCTTCCAAAATAATTGCAAGTAAAGAGCAAATTATGATTAATATTTATGAAACATAAGAGAAAAAATTAGCTCTTAATCAGTAGATGAACTTGACTCCAATGACTGCTAAGTATCAAACTGACTGATATGAGTTCAGTTGCTCTACAAAACAGGGACAATATACACGGACTGGATCGTAGGTGCACGTTCTCCTTGGTTACTTAGTTACAAAACGTGACTGTGTTAAAGGACTAGGAAAAACATTGTTTTCAAACATATAACCTATATGTTAAATGAATACCGTTGAATTCAGAGGTCGTAACTAAGCACTATGTTTATTAAACGTTTCCGCGTGTGAAAATTATTTTCCTCCTGTGTGCATTTTAAAATGATTCGTAATTACTTACACACATTGTATGTTTTCTTCGTGATATATATATA
>NNCF01127613.1:0-13577 GCA_002313205.1 Laupala kohalensis | reverse complement strand
TATATATATATATATATATATATATATATATGTGGAGACTAATATGTTTGTGGGATATTATATAAGAACCCCCTGCAAAACCGGGCAAAATGAGTTAGTTTTAATATAAAAATTCCCATTACTTTGTTGGGCACTAAGTTAAAACTTAATACACATAATTTCGATTCCCGTGAGCATCAAGAAATATACTCGATTTCAAATACAATAAATGAATGGGAGGTAGTCATGTAAATATAAATCGGGGTTTAACGGGAGCTTCATTTGATTACACACAAAAGGGAGGTTCCGAAACGAGTCTTCCTTGATTAAAAAGCCTTTTTTTTTTAGATTTCTCTCCTCAGTCAATTCATGTGTGAATGGAAAGTACAGATAATTTGCTTTGTTCACGCAGCTTCAATTTTAATAAAACACGATCAAAGGAATAGAAACAAAAAAAGTACGTGCAGCGTTATTAAAGTATTGCTCAAAGCTACAGTAAGTCGATGCACACAAGCAAGAGATTGAAATTGAAAAGAAATAAATTGAAATGAAAACGATTGAAATGAAGGGGAAATCAGTGAGGTAGAGATATGTCCAGCACAGATGTTTCTCCCTTTGTGTCTGTGCTCCTACAGTGAAGGTATGGAAATGAAAGAATGATGTCATACTTCAACATAACTTCCTCTATCCGTGAGAGAAGAGTTTAATATATCTTGGGTTTTATCAAATTGTGGAAGTTCTAATTCTATAAAAATGACCTAGTAGTGCTAGTTGTTATTAATTCTAACACAAAATGGCACTTATTTGGTTTTTATGTAAGGTTATAAAGACTAATTTTAACTCACAACTTCCGAGTACCTACTCGTGGAGGAGTGGTGGCAACGTCAACAGCCAGGTGAAAATTTCGACGGACCGTCACTCGAACCCGGGAAAAGTGCTCTGGACCCAGGTGTGCTAACCACGACACCACACGCCTCGACTCCCCAGTCCGTACGCAACCTCAACCTGGCCTGATCCGGTGAACCTGAGTTCGAGTCCCGGTCCGTCGCAATTTTCACCTCGCTGTTGACGTTATCTAAAGACTAATAACACACACTGTACCAAGATTTAATCGGTTTGCATATATATAATACTACAAATATTATTGCGGTTCCGAAAATATAAGCCGTATTCTTTGATTTTCATATTTACGATAGTTATAAAGAAATATTGTTCCGCACTATTTTCTTCTCTCCGCCACCGTTTATGTTAGTATGTTAGGGTACGATAATTATAATATGACTCGCGACAGCGAGACATGAACAATTATAAACAATTGTTCGGTCACAGTCGGCGATGTTAGGATTGTTAGACCCGGCGATTTAGTTTTAAGAAAATCTGTTGTAAGTGTGAAGATGGAGGCGATGGTGGAGGTAGCAGCATTCACGGAAGTATATACGAAGAATGAGGTTAGGATAGGACCATAATGTTAAATTTGCCATCGAGAAAGGGAATTTTTTTCACATAAAATGATTCAATTTGTAATATCCGAGAACAAAGTCCCTTCCAGAATCATGGCAAAAAAAGCCGTTTTTCGATATCTCATCTGGATTTTTTTCTACGGCGTTGGACCATATAGTTAAGTTGGTCCCTTTTTTTATTTATTGCTAGTCTAACAGTATGATGTTGTTACCGTGCTTGTACGCAGTGTAGCCAACGCTTTCACTTTGCAACGTCACTTGATTCATGTACCTCTCGTTATGTTGGTCGTGCAGTCGGATTTACGTAATCGTTAATTTATCGTCAACATCGGCCACAAATTTAATTCACTCACCCTTATGGTGACATTCTTTTCTTTCTGCATTGAATGAGTAAAACGAAAATTGCCTTATGTCTTTGTTTGTTGGGTCATTAACTCGTCTTTTTTTCAGTAAATAGTAGCTTTTGAGACCACTATTTATTCGGATATTACTGAAATTCCTGAAAGTCACAATTTGTGTTGTTTGTCTTCTAGTCTTTTTCAGGAGGCCTTGACTTTTCCGTTATTTGTCACCAGTTATCTATTCTCTTATTTATACAATATTTAGACTTACTAATATAATAGAATTGTGATAACTAATTTTTCATCCCAAAACACTACTTGTATGTAACTACAAAACACTATGTAACTACAAGAAATTTACAGATATGCGGAATAAAAGAAACAGCACCTTAACACATGCTTCTAATAATCACTTTATCAAATATTTCACTTCTCTCATAACTGTATACAAAGAAGAGGCATTCTCAAGAGAATGAGATTTTTAAAAAAATCCTTCGTAAGAGGCACACCATTATATAGAGGAAGATTTTTAAATCTGATATAAAATAAATATTTTGATTGCATTACTCCGGCTTTAAAACCGTTTGTCTATTGTGGTGCACATTTCTAACCATAAATCTGATATAATAACTGGTTATCACGGAAAGGCCACTCAAATCTGTTCAGTATCACATACTGAATCTTCACGTTATCTATCGAATTCACTCAACACTATGTTCGTTAAATAGAGCAGCACAATTTGTCGTGCATATCTTACATTGTTCAATAATCTGGTATCAGAAGTTATTCCACTAGCCACTCTTTGAACACAATGCTCTTCGTATGAAATCCACCAAAATAATTTTTACTTATCTTGTTAAGTTTTCATCGATTAGGGAGTTTTTAAAAGTTTTGTTTGCAACATGGAACGTAAGTTCACGCTTCATACAAATTCCAACGCATTGATTAAGATTCATCTATATTAGCTTCATCTGTACGATTAATCCATGACTTGATTCACACTGGAGTAGTGAGCATTTGTTCCGCTAAACTGTTTGGGTTACATTTTGACAATTCGGAATTTGTTGAAAAATAGTTAATTCGACCTTTTTTTTCTTTAAGTAGACAGTTATTTTGTTTTTAAAACCTCAAATAAAAACACGCGTAACACATAAAAATTTATTTTTGTTTTAAACGCTCCAGTAAAAAACACATGTCAAAAAAGATTTTTTTAATCATATTAAAACTATAATTTTTTTTTGTACGCTTCGTTTCGTCTTTCTGTTCAAGATATCTTCTGGCGTGTAACCATGTGGCATATGCTCAGGCATATGCATGAAATGTTGCCAACAAAAATTATAGAATTAGTAAATAAGGCTTGTATAAACAACATAAGTAGATTAGATAATTTATGTGTTCGAAAAACATTATCATCATGTTTCAATCGATAATTAGGAAATATTTATTTAAAACTTCTAGAGTGCACGCTTTTTAAAAATAATAAGAATGGTGGTTTTAGAATTAATTAATAAAGAAAAAGTAATTTTTAAAAAACATCCTTCTGGAATACTCTTATAACACAGGTAGTACATATATTATTGAAACTTTTAAATATCGAGGAAATGAACAAAACAATCGTTCTTTGATATAGTCTACTTGTATTTTGTGTTGTATTCAAAATTAATGTAATGTATATGAATCACGCTTATATGTGTGCACTCCATATAATGTATTAAAAACAAACGATATGACTTAACAGCATTTAGGAAAGTAGTCATTTATTGGTAGAAAACGAATTATAACGTTGACTTTTCTTCATTTGCATATGTTACAACTACATGAAAGAACGACGTAACTGAAAAACGCTCAGGCTACTTGTCGATAAATATTCTGAATGTTTCAAGAATGTCCCTTTTTTTTAATTTATGATAACTATGTAGATTAAAATTCAAATAATTAATATTAAAATGTTAAGATAATGGCACATACCGCTTGTTCCAGATGTAACAATCCAAAACTTTGTCTTCTTGATTCATACATTCATAATAGTTGAAGACTTCGTCTGCAGCACGTTTGGCAACAACTCACAATGATTTCTTTCACACATAAAATTCACCGTCAATTTCCCCAATATTTCTACAGACACTTCAAAAATACTTAACACCGTTCACTGCTACTCGTTATATCTCCAACGACGAGAGAGAGTTCATGTTGCGTCCATCGCACATCTAACATGACTTCCCAATGCCCGAAACATTCGTCTCTTGTCTTCTAACCGACCATCAGTCGTTCAAAGTCTACGCTCATTCATGGATATTGGCACGACTCTAAGTGCATTTCAGTAGCCCCTGCGTGACCTTGGTTTCGCTCACCTCTTCGTCGGATCACTTCCTGTACTTGTACGTTTTGCAGTTAAAGAACCCATGTAACACCAGATGCTTCCAA
Source organism: Laupala kohalensis (assembly GCA_002313205.1). Taxonomy (NCBI): domain Eukaryota; kingdom Metazoa; phylum Arthropoda; class Insecta; order Orthoptera; family Trigonidiidae; genus Laupala; species Laupala kohalensis. The sequence continues at coordinate 9,373 of NNCF01127613.1, read as the reverse complement.
AGAAGCGTGTTTCTACACCTCCTTTAGATTTTCCATAAATGGAATAAAACATTACAAAAAAGTTTAAAGATTAGTTAACTTTTCATAAAATTAGCTGTCAAATTTTAATATTTTTTATATTTAAAATTTCACTCTTTAAAAATATTGTATTTAAGAATAAAAAAATTGCGATTAAATTAAATGTTTGGAAGAGCACTATTATTGACGAAACCAATAGTAGTGCTCCTCCGCACTCCTTCATGAAAATAGCTCAAAACCGGTTTTTATTAGTACCGTACGAAATTTATAGACAGTTCTTAAAGTATATCTTCTCTTACTTCTCACGTCACTATTCCATGAAAAGTCGTGCCATGGGAAGAATCAACACATATATTTCCGATTTGGCATCTGAAGGATTTGTACATGCATTGAACATAAAAATAATGGTGAATTTATAACTTTAAATCAATTAATTGTACTATTTACTTTCATGACCGTATTAAACCTAGAATAGTTAAATATACTTTGTAAATATACTGAGCAAGGCCCAAATCATGAGTTAAAACTATGTTTTTTTGGAACTGTCCATTATAAAAATAATAAAATACATTTTATTATTTTGGTTTTGAAAATTAAGTTTCATATTACTTTGACAGGAAATAATTTAATAAATCTTATATTATTTCATTATATTTTAGAAACAAAAATTATATTTTCGGTATTTTAAAACATAATTATAGAAAATACTGCTCTACCTAGGATCATATTTTAAAGTTCTTACACGAATACGCTCTCAGAATAGAATGTCGTTTTTTTTCCTGAGAATATCAGCCAAGAGCAAGTCGTCTCATTAATCCTAATTTTTCAATGGCAGGCGTGACCCTTCTATTAGTCATGCGAACCGATTCTCAGACCTCCCTTCATCAAATGGATGAGAGTGTGACGTAAGAGAAAGAGAAGACAAATGAAAGCGGAGGAAGAGTTTGCCTGATTTATCCCCAGGAGTTTTCTCCGAATTCTAGAAGACCGTCGCGTCGGTGGCAAGTTTCCTCTTAATTTATCTCCCGAAGGCTTTGTTCGAGATACCATGGAGGATTTGTCTATTTTAGTTCGTAAGGGAGATCGTAGATAATATTAATTATAGACGGTGAATTAGACAGGTGTGAGGAATCGGATCGTTACGACTGATGGTACAAGGAAACTAGGCGACGGTCGCTAAAATGCTTACCCTCACGCACTGTTATGCGACCTTGACTCTTCCTAGAAATATAATCAGTCTCATTTCATACAAGAGGCGTCCGAATTGACAGCTGTATGTTTTCTCGTCCGTCCAATTTCGAGTCGTGGTTTGAACTTGCGAAAGAAAAATGGTTTTATTGACTTACACTAACTAGTTACCCTCTTCACGCGGAGCAACTCCGAGACAATGTGACTGATTCTACAGTATTGTCAATTTGAGTTGTACGTGGGTACCATACCCGTAGGAAACTCATGACCTCACACACAGAATACTATAAACTGATATCTTCAATCTACCTCCAGTTAGTTAAGTGATAGTGTTTTACATGTTATGAAAGGACAAGAGACTTCATACACACAAATTTGCCACTGTGTACACGTACACAATATCCACCATTGCCCTTGGGTCCTTGATCTGAATTGATGGAATAGTCCCTTTCGGAGACTTGTTTTCGGAGAGTAAGTTGGTTTATTATTCCCCACGAGGTCATGCGCAGGTCGTAACTACTTTTTGAGAATACAGTTTATTAATTTATTTATTTGTAACTCAACATGATAAAAATTCCACCTATAGTATTAAAGCTTTTATTTTACACAACAATGCAGTTATAAATGCTCAATCTTCAACTAACTTCAACTACGCCATTTTCAACTGAATATATGAAAGTACTAATTAGTTTATTCAATAATACTGATAAATAATTTACCATGTATTTTCAATATGTTTATTGTTTAATAATAATAATAATAATAATATAAAATCTATTTAAATGCAAATGGGCAGATCTTACTCCGTGGCAGAACATAAGGAAATACTATAAACTATACAAAAATATACATTACACAAAACTGAAACTAATTATTGATTAATTTAATGATTAAACTAATAATAAAATATTAAATATAAAAACATGCGACCGTGAAACAACATAAGTGACATTAGTGACATGAAACAACATAAATTAATGGAATGGTCCCTAGTTTGCTTCCGGAGATCCAAGTAGTATATTGTCCTCCACGAAGTCAAACGCATTTTTGGCAATAAATCATTAGTATCGTAATAGTATAAATTCTAGTATTTTAAAGACTAAACATTGAGTTTATCACGAGGGTGTTCCAAAGACGACAAGGAGTAAGTCGAAGGTTCTAGAAGTACCGTGACTGCGAGGAGAAACAAAGCTGGTATCATTACGGAAAATGTCTATCAGGAAGCGGCTTATCTGTTAATGGAACATTGAACGTATTACCAAAGACTTGGCTTGGGGGATCAAAAGGAGAGGTGAATAGGGGGGAGAGGGAGCTTTGAAGGGAAAGAGTCATTAATTTACCAGGGAGCGTTCAGATTGCGGGCGCGAAGGCGTCAAACCACTGGGAGTGGGATGGGCAAGGGAAAATACACCGTTATGAAATATGGAAGTCTATCGGAAATTACTGCTGCACACAGCTGAGATCGAAAATAATTTTACAATAGGTCATGTTGTTTAAGTGTTATAGAAACGCGCTTCAGCAAAAATGGCCAATAATCTAATTTCTTCCACCATTTTACAATTCACTTCATTAAAAAATACATTTCTTGGTAAATAATTAATTTTTGATATCTCAAATATGCAACATTTCGCCTACTGGTTAATGATAGGTTGATTGGATTTTGGAACTGAATGCCACGCGTCCATGAAAATCTATTTACAGTATTAAACACATGAAGTCAAAAACCAGTTAACGATGCATGATTGAGGTTAATAACCACAAGTCTTAGTGATTTACGTTATAAATGAACCAAGTTACTAAGATTTTGAATTTTAAAGAAAAGATATTTTTCTTCAGAATTACACGATAATAGGACGAATATTTTCTTATAAAACATGTCAAACCTCAAACATTTTAATGCATTAGCTAAATTAATCGCTTAATGTCTCTTGTGATAGAGAAAAATTAACTAATTACTTATTTTTGGTGTCAGTTAATATTATTTGTGATGTAATGTATTCTTATTTTCTTTATTTTAAGTATTGGTCATAGAAAAAAAGATTGTCACCCTCTCAAAACGTTTTATGAGTGGATTAATATCTTTCACTCCCGAAACCGTTAAATAATTATAAAAATATACTGAGACTCTTACGCAGCAATTGACGACTGATTAAAAAGAAACAATAAAAATCCGAATGAATTTTGTTTTCAGATGTTTCAATTTCATCACTTTCTTTAAACATTTTAAGCGATAAGTGATGAGAACGTCTCGAAGATTGTTCGATATAGATGCGGAAGTTTCGAATCGTTCCAGTGAAGTATACAACTCATAAATCCAGTGTATGAAAACAATTTTACGACTGTAAACTGCACGACTTTGATGGTCAATTAACTTTGAAATACCCATAAAAGGATTCATCTTGTATCTGATAATACGAATTGGCTATAAAGGACGAAAACGCCGTGATAACTCGGAGTCAATACTTCGAACCTCGAGTGCAGCGACTTTTATCGAACTTCTAAACATTCTTTTAGTGATAGTTTCAAGTCGTTTATTTGCAAAAACTCTGAAACGTTGCTGATTTATGGCAAGGACGTTGGGTAATAAAAGGAAAATGATTTTCTTACACAAAGAACTCTTTCGTAATTCTAAAAAAAAATTTGTAGTTATTCTATGACTAAGTTTACAACACTGTTGTCCTAGGCATGTTACGGTCAGATTGCGTTAAAATGTTAAATGAGATATCTTAAAGTATAAAATACTAAATTTTTGAAAAAAATAACATATTTTACATATATTAACATATTTTTACAGATATTATTTTATTTTTTAAGCATTTTTTATTGGGACTTTATGGCTCACCGACATCGAAGTCATTGGAGCCTTAAAGTTTTGGACAGGTAGGGAAAATGCAGTTACGCACTAAGGAGAGCCAACATGACTCTCCCCGCGTGTGAGACTCGCCGAATGACTCAACCATACCCACTAAAAACCCTCCTGAATGACAATATATCCAAACATAAAAAACTAGGAAAAGAGAGAGAGACAACAGTTTCCATTAACATTATAAAAACCAAAAACAAAGAAAAAAAGTACATTTAGGGAGAGAAAAAATGCAAATTCAAAGCAAAGGGGAAAAAAGATTTAAATCAAAACCCTCCCGAGAACTTGTGGGAGGAGCTCCGTTTCGTTTATGGATTTGAGTAATGGCATACGAAGAAGGATCAGATACTGTTCCAGAGGCCACATTCCTGAAGGAATCTAAAAAGACGTGTCAAAATCGATTCGTTTTGTCCCAACTTAACTTTAAAACTGTTCGGTAGATTGTGTCGCCGTCGGCTGGTACTATAGTTGAGACACTCCAGAAGAAAGTGTTCCACGGTAAGAGTTCTGTTACAAGTTTCACAGACGGGGGGAGGTTCACCGCGTAAGAGATGACCATGGGTAAGATAGCAGTAGCCAATACGAAGACGTGTAAGGATTAAGCATAATAAAAATATGTTTTAATTTCATTTGGTAATATAATTTTATGAAATGTCCACATGATTATAGAAAAAAAAACGTTTTGGAACAGATTACAGACAATTATCACATTCTTAAATATCCAAGAGCACTTTTAAACACAAGAAATGAAATCTTGTGAGAAATTAATGGAAGATTGACTCCTGATTATAAAACATTTTTAAGCATGATAAAATATTCCTTAAAACTATCTATCAAGGAAAACCAAATTGGAGCTATGTAGTTCTTTTATCATTCTAGAAGCGATATGCGAGTAGAAAAAGCATAACCGAAAACAAACGAAAAGAGAACTAAGTTTTGAAGGAAATGTTTTTTAAAGTATTATGTCGTCCCAGAAGTAATGATATAACCATTAAAGGAATACAAATCAAGAGTTAGAAACTGAAATGAAACCTTTGAAGGAAACATGGATAATGAGAAAAATAAATTATGAACGAATAACATCGGAACAAAAGTGATAAATTGGAAGTCAATAATACTGCGCACCTGAAAGTGAATTGGGAAGATGATATACTCTAATAGCTGTCAAGAACTGCAGAATATTGTAGTAAATTAGTTTATTGCAGTAAACTGCAGTAAATTAGTTTATTGTTCTCCACGTGGTCATACGCAGTTTGTACTACGTTTTTGACAATAAATTTATTATTTATTATTACTAGCATAAGATGGGGGGGGGGGGGAAGGACTCATCATAATTTGTGAAGATTTGCAGGATAAGATCTAGGACACAAAAATTATTTCGGGCCAAAGTGAAGATGAGTAGTTACACTGCACTATGATTTTTCCATCAAACGTGACCCAGGGAATTAAGGGGTTTCAAGTTTAAATAAAAAAATATTGAAGTTTTTTTTGAAATCTACATACAGTTCTAACAAAACTGAGTACAAACACGACCCAAATGTGACGAAGACGAGTAAGAAAACAGAATTAAGGAGCTGCAATTTATGAACAATTTACGCAATTTATGGTCATCAATTTTCACTGATTTTCAGACCTTGGATATGAAGCATTTGGGTCGCGACCAAATGTTATCAATTTTCTATTTATAAGTTTTTTAATTACATCTTCATCTTAAACTTCATAAAGCGACTAATACAGAAAAAAATACTTGAAGACGAACGTCGAATCAGATTGGAAACGTCGCGAATAAAATACTCTTGTTCAAATGTTTCAACAGCATAGGAACATGGATAATGACCACATAAACTCCGATAAAAGTACATCATTAATTAGTTCTCATTCGTTGCAAATAACTCGTTCAACACCTGTGGTTGCTGCTTTGGATAAACACTCGTGATTACCCTCTATCGCAATGTCACTGTTATTGGATGTGGCAACGAGTAGACACTCCACAACGCAATCTCATTAAATCCACACGTTAATTACGGCTCGGATTATCTTTTTAATTAAAAAGTTCACTCAAAGGGCAATATCTCAATAAATTACGTTCTTTTGTCAGAAGCTAGATTTCAATAGTCTTCCTTCCTAAATAGCCTACTTAGTCCAATGAACTTGGTATTTTACATTATGTGATGAATAAATGTGCACTTAGTGTTCAAACTAACACTCGATTAAGGGTTACTGTGCTGGCTCACTACCGTGTCACTCCGTGTACAATGTCAGGGGGAAGCCAGAAAAAAATTATAGATTTTCACATGAACGTCCCAATTCATATAATAGCTGTGGCTCCTGGAAAGCGATCCCTCCTTCTTATATCCACCTCCTAGAATCAATCACTCTTACTATTACTAACTACTCCTACTAACACCTCCACGTGGGCCAAGTTGTTGGTAAGCCCAGCTACTAACAAACCCCCACCCCCCTCCTACCGCTCCATATAGATAAGCTTCTATGGCATGCTACATTTCCCATTTACAAATACTACAATAATAATGAGAAAAGTAATACTAGTAAATCATTTTTATACAAAACAGTAGGGACTGTCAATACAATCATTACTAAAAGAAGCACCATTTCTAATATTGCAACTATTTACGGTTACGGTTAATATTTCGGTTACGGCAACTAGTTACGGTTGCTATTGTTTTGCAGAATCTGACTCCAGTGGGTCCATTGTTCTAAAGCCCGTCAAGTCAGGGTTGCCATTCGCCCGGGTTTTCTTTGGATTCGTTTTAGTTTCAACCGCATCTCTGGACCGTTTGATAGGATTTTCATTAGTGAGGGTTTTTTTTAAAAAATAGGCCGTGTGACTAAAACTAGTCATCGCGATCGTTCGAAATTGGATCTTCTCCTATTATTTACCCATCGAGTCCATCCTCAATGAGTCATGACACAAATGAATCATAGAGGCATGCGCTGTCATAGAGAAGTTGATTCCAACAGGCGATTCACGGAAGACTCTCACGTTTGCAGTATTCGCGGCGAAAATCTAGTAACTAGCACGGTGGTGTTTCAGCATGGTAATGAGTATGTTGAATTGGCACGGTGAGCCTTCATCACCGTGGTAGTGAGCGTAGCCGAATATTATTTCCAAGCAGTACTGTAGAACTTGGCGACACTGGGAACAACAGAACAAGCGGTCCTAGGAAGACCACTAACAGTTGTAAAAGCTGCTCGACTAGACGAATGAATTCTAAGTAACTCCGGACCGCTGCAGTGTTGCCAAGTACAGACAGTTCGGCTTGGAAATGTTAGTAGGCTATGTAATGAGACAGGAGCCTAGAGACCCCGTGAACGTCAAGGAGTAAAGCTAGTGTTGCGATTTATTTGATGGCAATACTAATTCTTCGCATTTGAGATTTGGTTGATGGCAACCATAGTTCCAGTGCGACAGGACCAGGAAGGGATGAAACCTTTATACTTCAGCTCCTTATGGAGAGGGACTGTTCATTATTTCCATTAGTCTTTTACACTAACTCTACATTAATTTATCTTAGTTTCTAATATAAACACGATATATTTTTTTAACTTCCGAGTACCTACTCGGGAAGGGTTGAAATGACCTAGACGTTGGCGAGCCCTAAAGCTTCAAATTTAAAAAAACCTTCTCAGGGAGGGTAGTTTGAATCGTCTAAGGCCATGTGAAAATAGCGACGGACAGGGTCTCGAACCCGGGACATCCTGCTACGAAAGCAGACCTGTGGCCGATATTTATTCTTTATAATATGCGTTTTTCTATGTATTATGAGCGTTTAATATTTATTGGTTTTACATTCATTCGTATCGTAATAATAGCCTGGGTTTTTTTGTTGATTTCGGATTTTGCTTATTGGTTTTGAGTGATAACCAAGGCATCGTTGTGTTTGCATGCTGTAAAAAGATACAGTGATAAAATATAAAAATGAAAAATTTACACAATTTCATACAATATAGCACAACAAAAGAATCATGACCAATTTTCAAACGCCATTGTCGGAAAATATTTATAACTCAACTTTCTATGAATAACTCAACCATAACTCAACTTTCAGTGAATATGTTACCTTCTTTTACTACTGAATCATTATTTCTTCATGCGTCGCTAAACGAATGCAATACCGCAAGTTCCCTCTACATCGAAGAGGAAGCGAAAGCGAATGAAACAAATGCGCAGCGCCGAGCGCAGACGTGAAAGCGAGAGTGTAGCGGGTTGCCGTCGACCGGTCTCACTGCGCAACAACTAACTTATTGCCGTTTCGTTTTGAATATATTCAGCACTTTCCGAGGAAGAATCTATTAAATTACTTTGTATGCAAAACTGTCCTGAGTTTATAACACAATTACTTGCACCGCAGTGCTGGCGATGGCTCGCTTGCCTCCGGTGGCGGAGCGGGGAGGGATGAAACAGAGTGAAAATGAAAGAGTGTGCAGGAGCGAAGACAAAGATAAATATAGGGTAGAGCAGGAGAGAAGTTAATATGAGGAAAGTTGAGGCGATGAACATGACGAAGATGGAAGTAAAAAATGGGGAGTGATCTCTCTTATTACATGGTCAGACCGCATTCAGAAACTACTAAACACATGATGTGCTATTATTTTTTTAAAATGGATATGTGTTTACGACTTAATGAAAAGACTCTAACCGAACTATATTTCGATAACACATTTTAAAAGAACGCATGCCTAAAAACAGAAAGTTACGAACTACAAATAATAAGTGGTATGATTTGGAATGAGAATGTGTTCTGCACAATGAGGCGTAGTTGGTGGGTGTTCCAATGTGAAAGTAAATGTGGTTGGGAGAATGATGGTGTTGGGTACCATTTTCTAAGTTTTGAAATAAATGGAATTATTGTTTTTACGGTAAATATGTTTTCTCTTAATTAATGAAAACCCAATAATTCAATGTTTTACAAGTATAAACATGTAGAATAATTATTCAATATATTAATAAACTTGTAACATAATAAATCAATATTTTACAATTCTAAGAAAATTTAATATTTTACAATTAAGTAACTATTAAAAGTAATTAAATATTTTGCAACTTTAGTAGTTACGGAATGCAGTCTGATCTTGAATCAAGAATGACCACTCCCAATGTTGAGTTCAACAATGGGAATACCGGTAATTGTTTCAAATAGATCATTTCCTGACTTCACTCATACAGATAACTAAGTGAATTTTTGTTAAAATTACTCATGACCCCATCACCCCTTTAAGCACTCAATTGTGTGACACGAATACTCTTAAGAATATCTTCCGTAGTTTTAGAAATCAGTTGGT
>NNCF01127612.1:211036-231768 GCA_002313205.1 Laupala kohalensis | reverse complement strand
GCGCCTATTTTGAATCAAAGTTTATTACAGACTGAATATTATAAACAAATTAAACATATTTATAAATAAATGGAAATAGTTAATAACAAATAAATAATTAACAACAATTATAATTAATAACCCCTTACAAACCCTTTGGTTTGTAACACCTTTTATTGATGAAAATAGTTTTATAAGTGTATGGGAAATCTGTGTAGTCGTACATCTTAAACCACTTTTCTGGTACTGTAAAATATACTTGTATGAAATTTAAAACTGCAATCATTGTACCTCATCATCAATCGATGTATTGAATGTAGTACCTTCTCACTTTGTTCCTAGAACGATATTTTGTTTTGAAAAAATATACTTTTGATCAAGATAATTCGAGCTGAAAACATGATCGATCTCCAGAGTGGGCTTATTAATTTTCATCAACAGTTCGTTATTGAGACCACGAACATCACTAATTATCACCAATTGAATATCGCTTAATGTTAAATGAACCCTGAGGAGATATTAGTGCATATAAAATGCTAAAAGTTCCCTTTTCCATAACTAATTCCCGACCTATAGACCCCCCCTCCCTCTTTTTGACTGAATCCTGTTGGAATGTGTCCTCATTGGAGACAGTTATAAGATCGCTATTAGTTTTATCCTCTTGCATCGCGAAAAAGAGAAGAGCCCCGGGAATCAGTATATTCATTTGACTGTGTTTTTGGGACAGGATTTAGTTGCCTTCGTATTTTGTTGTGTTGTAAGACAGGATCGGAATTAGCCACCCGTATCCTTTATGTTTTTGGGATAAGATACAGTTGCCCTCGTATTTTGTTGTGTTGTATGTTTTTGGAACAGGATTTAGTTTCCCTTAAAACAGGATAGGACCTAGCCAACCCGTATCCTTAGTTGTGTTTTTGGGACAGGATTTAACTTCCCTTATATTTTGTTGAGTTTCCTATAAGACGGGATAGGATTTCGTTTTTGACAAATTTGGTACCAGAGGCGTGTAACATCCAGGGAACCTGGACCCCAGTAGCCGGCATTCGGAAAAGAGCATAATTGTAATATAATTGTTTTTCATAGAGTCTGGTCGCTTTTGGAATATGATAGGTACCTCTACACTCTTATCGACCTAATCAGTGTGTCCCAGGTCATAAGTGTCGAAATTTTGTCTTAATCACTTAGCGTAGTCGCAGTGTGGGTTTTAATTTTTTTATGTCTTCGACTCGAGCTGTGTGAGACTAGTTAGTTTCTTTTCGATGCCCTTAGGATACANAGTGTGGGTTTTAATTTTTTTATGTCTTCGACTCGAGCTGTGTGAGACTAGTTAGTTTCTTTTTGATGCCCTTAGGATACATAGGGACGATTGATCCTCTTTTATTATTGTTGTTTACACTGCAGTGCGAGCGTATGCTCGGGTTTGGTATGGATTATGTTGGTGCACCTGCGGCCTGTACACCCGTAGCGGCCATCGTGTCCCATATTGCCGTTCGAGTAATGATTTGAGAAACCCGTAGAAATTGTAGGTACTGTTCCCGCAAAAGAACTGTCAGAAGTACTGGGAGTAGCTTTCCCAGTGTGGGGAGGGCAACGTTTCCACATCCGCCCCATTTCATTTTTATTTTTTCACATGTCCTTGGACCTAAATATTTTACAGAACTTGAGCATTGTGTATCATGACTGAGGACTCCACATCTCCATTTACTCTGTTATTGTAAACATACACTATAAAATCTCCACTCAGGATCGACTCTTTTTAATGATTTCGTATGATTTTAGCACTAATGTAAAGTCTCGTTATTCCATTTTTCTTTTAGTAATACTTCGTCATGAGCCACTGATCTGAGAATGCATAGTATCAGATCTGTTCAGATGATTAAATCAGTACATATAAAAAATCTACCTCACTCGGAGTGCTGCTGCCTTTGCCCATATGGGAAAATTAACATGTTTCTTGCTTCACTCTTTGCATCTTGATGAAACCAATGCTTTATACTTGATTCAATAAGAAATTCAGTTCGTTTCGTTGTACTCCATCTTTCTAGATCTCGATCGCTTTTGGCCGCGGCGAGTGCCGACTCACTTCAACGGTATCTTGGCCCTATCGAGAGCCGCGGGTGTTGTTAAGAACACATAGTGTTCGCCTGAAATACTTGCCCACTCTCGACCAAATTCGGCAAACCTACGAAAATGAACTTTTAGATCGGCAAGAGGGGGAGCTGCGAGAAGAATTATGTGATTACCAGACTGTTTATTTTCTTACTCGTGATACGTGTGGTATTATTGATAGATGATCAGATCAATTCACATTCGTCCTTGTATGATGCCAAATAAATATGCCTGCCTTACTTGCCGCCTGCCATTATTATGCCAGCCACTTACTTTAGAAATTCCCTACTGTACAGTAGAGGGAATAGTAGATCGGATTCCCATTTTGAAATTGTAAAGATATAAACAGGCCAATCACTCACTGATGGATATTTTTTGTGTCTATTTGTATTGTAACTTTATTATTTCTATTTCTTGTTTCAATATTATGGTTTTTATTATGTAAAATTATTTCTATTAATTCTTTCATTATAATTTGCAAATGTGTTGTAAGTTCTTGAAAAGTTCATTTCATAAGCTGTAACGTATACTAGTTTTTCTTGTTCAGTGAGGAAGCCATGTAATTTTTCTGTGTTGATGTTGGCCCACTCTATGTAGTCCATTTGAACATGTGGTGATTGAGTCCAAGATTACAGCTGGGCCTCTCCTGTCGACCTTGGAGGGATGGTGGACCGTACGTGATACCGTGATGGTGTACCCCGTTCGTGCCATAGAAGACACCTGGGCGCCATTAAGGGCGCCGATCCAGACATCACGAATCTTGTAGGACTCTTTTAAACAATTTTAATTCCCAGTGCAATTTACAGATTATGATACAAACAATGTTAATGATCTTTTAGAATTCACCATTGTTGATTTGCATTGTTTGTGAGTGTTATTTCATGGTTTCAATTCTGCTCCGCTCTGGCATGCGCCAGTGGACAATGACATGCTCACCTGATGCATTTAGTGTATATGTATATTTGTTCTTCGCTGGACCTTCGCTCACTACTATTCGTTAACAACCAGAGATCTGCCCTTGCAGCAAGCGGGGCGCTTGCTCGTTGTACAGGGGGATAATGTTACGGTCCTGCTTGAAGAGCAATGGAAAATTTCTTTTCCATAATTTATTTCGCTTCTCTGGTCATATTTTATGCGGCCTGCACATGTGCACAGCCAAACACCTAGGCAGCGGAAAGGCGATTCGCCATTTCCGCTGACCGCCTCCGCCCTTCGGAGCCTTCCTTCGAGGCGTGAGATCAGGGTTGTCAGCATCACGCCCTAGTGGCGTGAACTTTGAGCAAGCAGTAAAGACCAGCGACAGTGCCACCATCTCCATGCCATCTTAAGACGATTGGCACCCCCCTCCAGGGGTAAAAAAAGCAACCTAAGCAAGATGGTCAGACGAGCGAAGAGCCGGTCGAAGGAACAGCATCGTCGTCAGTGCGGGACACTCCGCCAGACGCACCCTCAGTGCGTCCTGTGTAAGAACTATTCATCTCCGTGCCCATCAGGCCCTGAGACTGTTATATCTTCTTTTCTTTTTGCATAATGTGTTAGAATTACTTTCTTGATGGTTCACTAAATGTATTAACTACTTTGAGTCTTCGGAATAATAATCTGTTTTGCTCCGTCTATTCATATTAAGTATCCTTTAAATACTTCAATTACTGTATTCACAAAATGTGTTATTCATCTTATGTTCTGTTATGTATATTTCAAACTATTGATTGATGTATTAAGAATTATCTTATGTATAACCCAAGGGTAAAAGAATATTTGGTAACAGTTGGTACCAATGGTGACTAGTAGATAAATAAATAGCCTTAAGTCAGTTTTTGTTTGTCTTTCAGAGATCCGTGATTCGGACTCATGTCCCAGCCGGTCCTCCCTCTCACTGGAGGATACACACAACGGTTCCAGGTAGGAGAACAGAAAATAAATTTAACTATTAGAAATGAAATACATTATGAGAAGTGCTAATGTACACAACAGTGTCTATATTGAGAACATTTAAGAAATAGTTTCTTTACAAATGAAACCTACTTGTGAATATAGAGATAATGCAAACAACTCTACCTATACTGATTACACATAACAAAATGAACTTTTTGAGGGTTCACATAAAACAAAAAATATTCTAAACTGAGTACAGATAAGAAATAAAACTATTACATATTACGTATAATTGTGGATACAAAGATGATACACATACTAGTGCCTATACTCAGAACATTTAGGTAATAGTTCTATTACAATTTATACCTACTTGCGAATACAGAGGTAACACTGCCTAGACTGATTACAGATAAGAAAATGATGAGCATTCACAAAAACAACTCTCAATTGAGTACAGATAAAAAGTAAAAATATTACAAATAATTGTGGATACAGAGATAATATGCACACCACTGGTTATATTGAGAATATTTAAGAAATAGTTCCTTTACAAATGAAACCTACTTGTGAATACAGAGACAATGCAAACTACTCTGCCTAAACTAATTACAAATGGGAAAATGAACTATTTGTGGATACACATAAAACATAACTCTAAATAGAGTAAAAATAGAAATGAAACTATTATAAATAATTGTGGATAAAGAGATGATGNTTACAAATAATTGTGGATACAGAGATAATATGCACACCACTGGTTATATTGAGAATATTTAAGAAATAGTTCCTTTACAAATTAAACCTACTTATGAATACAGAGACAATGCAAACTACTCTGCCTAAACTAATTACAAATGGGAAAATGAACTATTTGTGGATACGCATAAAACATAACTCTAAATAGAGTAAAAATAGAAATGAAACTATTATAAATAATTGTGGATAAAGAGATGATATACACACCAGTGCCTATATTGAGAACATTTAAGAATGATAGGGATGAAGTAAAATGTAAAAAAATCAATATTGAATTAAACCTAATTAAGATAGTTTTATTTAAGAATTTTGTTATTAAGTCTGAGGTAAACAAATCTTAAAAAAATCAGAATAATTTCTGGGGGTATATACATGTTTAATGTTTCATTCAGAAAATAAAACCCAGAATGTTGATTTTCAGAAGTTATTTCTCAGTGTTATTTTGTAATGTTAAATAAATTTTTTTTCAGAATTGTTTAGCAAAATACAGTTTATGATAAATGAAATCCAAAAAGAAAAAATGTGTATGATTTAAGGTTTAAAAAACTTACTCTGATATTTCTCTAGGATGACTGTGCAAATAAGTAATATACTATTGCAATTAATGAAGTAACGGATACAAAAGGAATGTACACAGCTGTATCAGATGTCAATAATTGAAAAATAAATATGTCAATATGGAGCAGAGTTAGGAAATATATCAATAGCAAAAAAAACAACAACTATAAATACTTAGGTAACTTGCACAACTGAACAATATTTCTTTATAACTATCGTAAATATGAAAAGCGAAGAATACGGCTTATATTTTCGGAACCGCAATAATATTTGTTGTGTTATAACATTAATTATTTTTTCGAACCCTTATTGGACCAACTCCTTAAGTTTGACCCTGTGTCTAGATTGAGCACAGAAAAAAATAATACTACTAAAAGTAACAAAAAATTACGGAAACAAGGATAATTTACACCTCAATATCAAACACACAAGATTGCTTCTCTATCGCCATTTCAACACCAATGTTTGTTCTAAATATGATGCTTCCCTTTGATGCCATTGTTCAGGAAATTGTTCCGTTATCAAGTTCTTCAAGAATACTTACAGAATCCAAGCTTGATCCCATTTCTTCTCATATTATCCTGATAAGATTAGTTAAGTAAGTTGCCATAGCAAATTCCTTTAAATCATGTCTAATATACATTTCCTGTGGAAAATGCTCCGGACGAACTATGTACTTCTTGACATCGGCATTGGAGTTTTCTGCAATTGAAATAAATAATAATTGCAAAATTTCCATGACAATTATGATAAACGTGATAAAACTGAACAGTGAAAATAGTGGGGTTCATAAAAACCATATCATACCATAAAAAATCAGTAGGGTAATTTTGGGCAACCACTACTTGCATTCTGACTTGGCATTTTTTCCCCAGGTATGATATTCATGAACACAGATACACATTAATAAACTCAAACTAGAATTAAGGCACGGATATCTAACTTTCGCCTCCAACAGCTGACATTAGACCAACCGTCGATGCTCAGCGCGAACCCATTTTCAACTCTACTGCGCAGGCCACCGTGGCGCTACCTACTTCGATCTCGCAACTAACGATTTGTCACTCGAGTTAGTACCCTCTGGATTGTCCACCTGACGGAACGCAATCGAACTCTCGCGGACACATTAGTAAGCTTCACAGACAACAGTTATGCGTGTGAAGATTCACATCTATTGATTAGCAGCCAATTACTTTTTTTTCTGCTATTATAATTCATCAATATTAACTATACTTTAAATTTTAATTCCAATAACCCTTAAGAGTAATAATCTATTGAAATATCAAATCATCATCGATTACTTTTTCCGATTTCCAAATAAATAACTTTTATTACATAGATTCTCGGAAAATGATATGGCAGAATTGTTTTTTGTTTCGCGTATCCAACAAGAAAATGGCAGAATATTTTTTTTGTTTATTATTTTAATTTCTTCTTTTCTTAATGATATACAAACTTAATTATAAGTATCCAACAAGGTAACCCAATTTTTTTTTTGTGGGGCTTTAGGGCTCGTCAAGGTAACCCAATGATAACACGTTAATAAAGGGGAAATGAACTACTTACCATGCGTCTGTTCACTTAAGAGTATTGACAAGAGAAATCATTACTCACCTGCAACAATAAGAAACACAATGCCTTGAGATAATGTTATTATTCACTTTTGACATATCACAAAGTTACACACTTCCCCGTTTTATCTTTATTAATGGTTAGCTTTTATGAGATGTTTAAATATAGATGTTGTCTTTTATGATTTGGATTTAATGATTATACAGGTTAATAAAAGTATGGGATATAGCTGCTAATTTCACACTCCGCAACAACGGTATATATGCAAGGAATTCGTTTCTCAATCTTAAAATGACTTTTTTGGCTTATACGCATTCAAACTCTTACAAAATATTGTCTTCATCGACACATACTCGTTTCACTAATTTTTTGCTATTCTATTTTTACTCGACTTTTCCTCCTGCTCTATCTGGATAACTTCTTTAAAATTTAAGTCAGGTTGACGTTTCCGACCATCAGATGGCTCTTCGGTCACCGTCTTGTGTTTCCTCTACAAGGCAAAATAGATGACGAAGTTGGCGCATGTCGATTATACAATTTTTGTTCCTTCAATATGCCCATTCCTGATATCGTAGGGAATCTAGCGACAAAATTAAAAATCAAATGTCAGGTTAAAAACCGGGTAAATTGTATAGTTTTTCAACACATTTGTTACGAAGTGCATTGCTAATGTAATTATTAAGGTAAAGAGCATACATAATGAAAGTATTAATCGTGATAGTCCATTTCAAAGGTAATGTCTATTTCTTTTGATTCTACGGAAATGGTCGTTAAGATTTTCATAACAAGATCATTTACATTAGTTCTACCTGGTTTCTGAAATTGGTTATGACTAGTTTTTACAAAAAATGCGTGTGTTTTATATTACATGTGAAAATTTCGGTAATTTGTTGGGGAGCTAAAATATGTTGTTAAATTACGTAAGTACGTGCTTTATTGTTATAAACAAATATTTAAATTTTTTCATTAGCTATTCTTGATTTCAGGGCTTTTAAATCTCGAGTAATTTTGACAAAAGCAAATATATAGACACGGCTACGAAATAAGTGCGGGACATACCTTGAGCGAGATTAAGGTTTGGAAAATAATATACTGTTGCATGCTTCTTTGATAATCAATCCAGTAAGTGAATCAATAGAGTTTGATTGATCTTTATCAAACTTGCAAATGGTTGCTTTTCACTTGCAAGTAGAAATTGACGTGCATTTTTGTGAAAGCTCTTATTACCAGGTCCCAGCCGTTAATTGAGCATGGATGCCAAGAGTTGGTAGCGGGAACGCTTTTATCGGGAATTAAGGGATGTTGTCAAACTTTGTGAAAATGTGTGAATAGGACGAGAAAATGTGTGAATAGGACGATTCAATTTAAACTTCTGGTGAACGCAGGAATAGCTTAGGTAGTGCGTTTAAAAAATAATCTAGCGTGATTTAAGATTCTTCTTTTTAATTTTCCCGTATAAATATCTTCTGAGTTTGAGAACGTATGGAAACGTCCTTTGAGAATACTGAAATATTACTAAAACTTTCATGTCATTACAACAAACATAAGAAATAAATAATTTCTTCCAATCAAAATGTGTCTCAATTTTAGATAATAATTTTAAAGACAGAATTAGTGGTATACAACCTTTCTTTAATTACATTTGTAATGAAATTCTTTAATTACATAATGTAATAAACAAATGTAATTAAAGAAAAGTTGTATACCAGTAATTCTGCCTTTAAAATTATTGTCTAAAATTCAGACACATAGTGATTGGAAGAAGTTATTTATTGATAATATAAAAGACAATCAGAAATTCTTCATTGTAAAACAATAAGAAAGTTAGTATTTCGAAATTTTATCGCTAATCATAAACCACATTTTTCGAAAGCGCGATAAAATTTCACTGAAATACTGTTTAAAAAATAAATATATTACTGACTCAGAACTTGTCCAGTTTCTTCCATATTTTGAGTTGATCAAGCTTCAAAAAATGTATCACGTTATTGATTAAATATAAGTATTGCATTAAGATTGGTATTATTCGCGTCTGCAATCATAAATAAATTGAAATTATTAAACCGACCTTTTTTGTACACAATTATTAACCTCAACGTGTGAGCAGTAAATTGCTGCCATCGTCAGGTGAACGAATGTGTAAAACAAATGTTTCATTTCTCTTGGTAACACGTAGAAGGCAAATGATTCACAAATAAAACAATTCTATAGAAAAATAAATAATTTGAAAAAAAAAAATCATTGTAAGGAACCATGGTCTGTGCTCAAACTACAAACGTGTAATTTCAGAAATGTTACACATCAAGTTTACGAAAAACACATAGAATTTACAAACTGAAACTGACAACTAACCCAAAATTTATAGTTATTTGGTTAATTTGTTTTCTATTTGTTATCAAGATAAATCTAACATATTTGTTTATATATAAACGTAGGCTTCCGCGGCAGCAGTCAGCATGAACTTTAGTCCGGGACAAACCGCGTCTTAGTAGATACAACTACCAACGTTTCGGCCATCATGCTGTGGCCTTCTTCAGGGCAACGTCAGAGTCGTACCGACCTAAGTCGCTGTCGTACTCGCCGGTAGTTCCATCTACTAAGACGTGGTTTGTCCCGGATAAACAAGTTCATACATTTGTTTATGTGTTCAAACACATACGTTTACCTGAGGATGGCGTCAATCTACTCTGAAACGTTGTGGCATATAATAATATATAAATTGTCTACAAAAAAGGTCGTTTTAATAATTTCAATTGCATTACGATACTCTAAGTTGCAATAGACTGTCCCAAAAAGAGATATAATATTTGGACCATTTCGGTATGATTTTTAGTAACATTTTTGAGATGTTCGTGTTCTTAAGGAGGAAACCTATAAACCGGATATACTGTAAAATCGAGAAGTATTTATGGACTAGAAACAGTACATAACTATCACGAATGTCTCAAAATTAATAAAGAAATAATCGTCCGACGTTTATCAAGCAAGCAACTCAGAAATTTGTGGAACGTAAACTGAAACAAAATTCTGTGATATTGGGACATGGCAGTCATTATGAACTGATAATTAGTATTGGACTTGTTATACATGTCTGGGCAATTGTACGATTGTTATACCGGAGACATTTTTCATAACCATTGTTTTAGTTCTAATAGCACGTAAGATTTTAACATTTATTAGTATATGTGTTTTGTAATGTACATATTTATTTAAATCGGCTTTACTTTAATTGTAAACCTGGAAAAGTGACGTAAATGGGTATAAACTAGCTCCTGACTTAGTAATACCTCAACGTTTCAAACACAATCCAACAAACATTTATTTGAATAAAGTCATTGCGTGTGCTTTAAATCCTTACCAACTTAATGTGTGATTGCTCACCTTTATGCACTGAACTGGTTGTTTACGGTTACTAGCAAGAGGACCGGATACTAAATCTAAGAGAAGGGAAACATGAGTCATGTGTATATACAAATTTATGACTGCGTGTATCACTTGATTTAATAGCACCGGCTTCTTTAAGAGACGAAAGTATTTATACGTTGGATGATGCAGTGGTAATAGATTTCATCCTAAATTGATATTCTACTACGCAGTTGTCCGTTGACACTCTCAAAACGAGAAGTAAAACGATAATAAAAAGAGCGCAAAACGCAAATCGAACACGCAACACGTTAGTCTTTTTTCGTTGTGTAAACTCCTTGCACGAATGCTGTCTCCCCTCTTGGTCGCGGGAGGCGCGTCGGTCGCAATGGCGGAGTGGGAGGTGTTGAACTGACATAACTAGAAGCGCCAAGAGTTGAACTGACATAACTATGTTTAGGGCACCCGTCGGGATGTGTAGTGCTGCCACAAAACAAACTGCGGCTTCAGTTGGTTGCCTTCTGCGACCTCACTCTCGCAAATCCTCTTCTACGTACATGTGAAACTGCACTAGTCTCTGTGTAAAGTTCGTTTGAAAAAAAATCAGGAAATAACTTTTTATTGACATAAAAAACTGATTATTTTAATAAACATTGCAATGAACAAGTTACGCCGTATTTTGCCCGACACAATTCATGAAATTTCTCTGTTAAAACGTTGACTTACTGGTCAACGCACTTCTGCAGACACGGGTTCGAAACCCTGCTGATCCAATCACTCGTAACGGACTAAATGGGTTTCTTCTGCCATTTGCCAATTTATCCATCAATCAATGCTCTAATCCCATTAATGCCAAAATAAGTGATTTGAAATTATAAGTCCTTGACTATGATTTAAAAAAGTCGCATTCTGAATTACTCCCTCGGGTAAACACGTTTTGAACCAGAACACGTTATGTTGCCGATGTGGATTTCTTCGTTGATGAAGAAACACGATCACTTTGCAACGAGCAATAACTCATTTTGACAGTATTCAATTTCCATCTTACAATTGCCCAGACATTCAGAAGTGAAATATGAAGTATTATTGCTGGTAGAGGAATAAGCACGAGTTACAAGTATTTCTGAACCATAGAACAGTTCATTTTTCTTCAATGTTGTGGAACGCTTAAGGAAACTTAATTTTTCTAGGAAGATACAATCGAATGATAAAATTCTTTAACTTGTAAACACTGATGTGCATAACCATTTAATCAAATAAAACCCAAATTTTCCTTTTTCACATGTTTATTAATTATTTTACCAATTTATTAATTATTTGGCTGACATCTAGAGATAATATTCACTATTTTTGTCGTATTACAATTTCGTTGTTAACGAGTTTTGTTACCATGAAAGATTGTTGGTGCGTTGAGTTTGAGCAAAATCGGACGATTAGTTTTTCATTCAGTACATTAAAAAAATGACAGTTTCATGAAAAGTGCCAAAACTCAGCAATGTTTTAGAAAAACCTAAATACATTTTAAATCACCTAAAATTTTTGAATATCATGTAAAAATAATAATAATAATTTTTGACGAAAATTTCGCTAATATTTGTGCACCCGTAATGTTCGTATAAAGGTTTCAACTCGAGAGCAGATTTTCATTTCGTCAAAGAGTAAATGCGGATGTGTGTTCTCCGTGAACCCAAACGTTATTCCGTGGAGCCCCTTGATGAAAGATAATAATTTTATTTATTTATTTATTTGATTGAGCGTCCTGACCAGTCCTGACCTAAGCCTTGCGTTCAGTCCTTGCGTGTTGCAGCGTTCCTCGCCAGGGGGCATGAGTTCGCACCCCGCTATCACCACTGACGTTTTCTCGTCACTCTAGCTAAATGCATAACTTCACTCGTACATAAAAAATTAATAATTTATTGCCAAAACAATGCAGTTAACCCTAAGTAAAAAACCACGAGGAGCACGAAGAGCCGAAAGAAACGGGAGAAAAACCAGGAGCGAGATATGTAGAAGTCAAGACGAATAAAAGACTATTGTGATCCCTTATGAGAAACGGTAAATAGCATGCGCTAAAGTAATATTTGAATTTTAATATGTTATAATTTATAGTAGTATAACAATGGCTTAATAAAGTATACAAGGAATTTGAAAATTGACGAATACTCATTAATGAAAATAATAAAATGATTGTAACAGATTTATTAGTAACTTCTTCGATTAAATTATTCACAGGAAATTATTCGAAAAGATGCTTAAATGATCTGACCCTCTTAGACAATGGGTAGTTGAAAAGCTAAGATGATAAATAATATACTTACATGCAATGTTATGCTGGTCAGTAAACGAGTTTCTTATATATGAAGGAAGCCGCGTTCTAAATTGTCTTGAGAAGCACTGTTTTTTAAACATAAATATGAGGTAGACTGATAGTAGAATATTTAATTCTCTAAAGGATGTTTTACACAAATAGGGGGCGAGAAGTGCGTATTATCCGAATGTTTTTTTAAAATTATTTATTGTGTGGTTTCTTGAATCCGAAACATGAAACCGTACAGCAAATGGGAATTCATATTTGAAAAATACATGCGGCTCGACAGGGTCCGCACATTTTAACACACGCACGATTTAACTTATACATAATTCAATTTCTTTCCCTGCGCAGCGGAGGGTCAAGCCATGTGTCTTTTTTTGTGGGGCTTTACGGCTCGTCGGCATCGAGGTCATTAGAACCCTAAAAGTTTGTACAGGTAGGGAAAATGTAGTTACGCTCTAAGGAGAGCCAACATAATCTTCCCGCGTGTGGGACTCGCCGAATGACTGAACCACACCCACTAAAATCCCTCCTGAATTCCAACGTATCGTAACATTAAATCAACGAAGAGAAAAAAGGGACAAAATATTCCTAAAACATTCTAAAAACCGAAAACAAAGAAAAAGGTAAATTTAGAGACAGAAAAAATGAAATTTAGAGGAAAGGGGGAAAAAGAGATTTAAATTCAAACCCTCCCGAGAACTTGTGGGAGGAGCCCCGTTTCGTGTATGGATTTGAGTAATGACATACGAAGAAAGATCAGATATAGTTCCAAAGGCTAAATTACTGAAGGAATCAAAATCGGTTCATTTTGCCCCAGTACAACGTTCAAACTGTTGGGTAGATTGTGTCGCTGTAGGCTGGTACTATAGTTGAGACACTCCAGAAGAAAGTGTTTCACGGTAAGTGTTGTCTTACAAGCTTCAAAGACGGGGGGAGATTCATCGCGTAAGAGATGACCATGGGTAAGATAGCAGTGGCCAATACGAAGGCGTGTAAGAATTTCTTCTTCACATCTGTTCGCACGGGATGATGACACCCAGGTCTTAACGGAGTCTTTTACCTTCCTCAGCTTGAAGGCGCAAGTTTGTCATTCGACTTGCCATGTCCCGAGAAGAGACGATCTTATGCCAACCTTTGAATCTGACATAGGAACAGATGAAAGGTCAAGGACTTCCCTTTGTGTTCCCCGCTACGCTGCCTCATTAGCCTCTTCATTACCTATAATACCCACGTGCCCAGGAACCCAAAAAAGAATTATTCCAAAAATTTGAAATACTAGATGGCTTATTAGATTCTGAGTTGTCAGCGTAGGGGTGTCAGAAGTGTACAGTGAAGACATTGACCACAGAGCACTAATAGAGTCACTGCAGAGAACCACACACCGTATTGAAGATAGCTGAATGAACTTAAGCGACTCAAGAATTGCAAATTTTCCAGCAGTGTACACGCTGCCAAAGGAGTGGAGGAGAAAAGAACAGGTGGCACTATGGCAGTGAAAAGCGACACCAACGGAATTATTCATTGCTGAGTCATCAGTTTATATGAACATATGATACAAATAGAAGTTTTTTAGTTCTCCGAAGTGCTGTTAGTACACAACAGCAGGAGTGTCTTGCTTTGTAAGTTTAGACAGCCGAAAGCCGATGGTTGGTTGCATGAGGGACGAAGATGGTGTGAGAGAGTGTATTTTTCACTGGAGGAGTTAGTTTGATGACGTTTTCCTCTATCAGTTCTTTAAAACGAACATCTGCTGGGTGGGGTAACGAAGGTCTTGCAGCGTAAAAAGAAATAAATTTTGGGGAATGTAGGTGTTGCCGAGAGGGGTGATTTGAAACCCCCATGAGTTTCACTCCCTAAGATCCAAGTAGAATATCACGTCTTTTGTTACGAGATGGTTCCCCACCGTCTACTAATAAGCATTCTATTCGACTAGCGCGGAAAACACCAGTTGCAATGCGGACTCCTGCATGATGGATAGTGTTAAGGGTCCTGAATGTCGATGGTGATGCGGAGGCGTATACAATACTGCCATAATCTCATACAGACCGAACGAGACTTCTATACAGACGAAGAAGGCAAGTGCGGTCTGCGCCCCATGATGATACGCTTAAGCAGCGAAGGAGGTTGAGGGAAGAATTACAACGGGATTGTAGTTTTCGAATGTGATTGCACCAAGCTAGTGTGCGGTCGAATGTAAGACTCAGGAATTTTGCGGAGTCAACAAAAGAAAGACGTTGGCCCCCAAGAAAAAGATATGGATCATTATGGAGATGGTATATCCTACAGAAATGCATACAGCATGACTTTGATATAGAAAAACTAAAGCCGGTAGACATGCTCCACTCGTGTAAACGGTTTAAAACCAATTGCAGTTGCCTCTCGATGACAGAGATGCTGCTAGACGAACAATAGATGGCGAAGTCGTCAACAAAGAGAGACGCATGTACCGGTTCTCGAACCACTGATGCAATGCTATTTATAGCTATGGCAAAGAGTGACGCTTAAGAAGTGAGTGCTGTGGGACACCGTTTTCCAAAGGATGATTCGATGATAAGTAAGTACTGAGGTGAAAGGCGGAAAGAACGTTGAGACAGGAAGCTCTCCAGGAACAGAGGAAGACAGCCTCGGAATCTCCACGAGTGCAATGTGCGTAGGATCCCGTACCTCTAGGTTGTGTCATAAGCTTTTTCCAGGTCAAAAAAGATGGCCACGAGGTGTTCCCTTAATACAAACGCTGATGAGATGGTAGACGACAACGCAACAAGGTGGTCTAGCGTTGACCGCTGTTTACTGAAACCTCATTGGAATTTGGTCAGAAGGTTTCGCGATTCCAGAGACCAAACAAGGCGACAATTGATCATTCTTTCTAATATTTGCAAACGCAACTTGTCAGAGAAATCGGTCGGAAGTGCGACGGATTAGAACGTTTTTTCCCTCTTTCGGAAGTGGAATAATTATGGTCTCACGCCATTGATCAGGGACGGTATACTCATTCCAAATACAGTTAAATAACTCCAGAAGGAATTTTATGCCAATGTCTGGAAGATGTTTTAGCATCGCGTTATGTACTTTATCAGGACCAGAGGGTGTATCTTTCGAAGACGCAAGGGCAGAGGTCAGCTCCGTCATACTGAAAGGAATGTTATATTCATCGTCTCTGCAACTGGAGAGATCCAAGCAACACTTTTCTTCGCGAACTTTCTGTTGAAGAAACGTTGGAGAAAAACCGGAGGAGTTAGAGACTCTTTCGTAGAGTAATGCAAGCTCCTCAGCGATGACTTCAGGTGAGGTTTCGAGCTGTCCAGTTACATTGAGACCTGGGATAGAAAAAAAGGACCATGTACCTTAATCTTGCGAACTTTCTGCCAAACGATTGGTGATGGGGTACGGCTTGTACGAGATTTCTTGTGTTTAAATACATCCCAGTTTGCTTTTTTCAATATCCACTGAGAGGGGCGTGAAACCGAGGGGCAAAATACGTTGAAATAGATAAGAATCGGGTAGTGGTCACTCCCATACAGATCGTCAAGAACTGTCCAGTCTAAGAGTGGGGAGAGAGAGGAACTGCAGATGGCTAAATCCAGCACCGTGAAAGATCAAGAATCTGTACAGAAGTAGGTGGAGTGGCCCGTGTTAAGGAGCGCTATATTTCGGCGATCTAACAGTTTTTCAATTATATCACCCTTTGGGCAGTTGTGTGAAGAACCCCACATCGAATTATGGGCATTGAAATCACCGACGATAATAAATGGGGAAGGCAACTGGTCTATCAGACCGGCAAGATCTTTCTTCGTGAATGACTGCCCGGGGGAGATTTAAATATTACATACCGTAAACGTAAGGGATGATAGGCTCATCCTCGTACATACGGTCTGAAAGACGCTTGATATAGAGACTTCTTTGGCATAGACTGAAGCGTCTACGCACACAGCAACTCCACCGTGTACCCGTAGTCCGTCTTCTAAGTCTGCCCTATAACAGGTGTAACCACGAAAGAAAAAAGAGTGTTTTGGTAAGAGGTGTGTTCCCTGAAGGCA
Organism: Laupala kohalensis; assembly: GCA_002313205.1. NCBI lineage: Eukaryota > Metazoa > Arthropoda > Insecta > Orthoptera > Trigonidiidae > Laupala > Laupala kohalensis. The sequence goes on along the minus strand of NNCF01127612.1, from coordinate 215,202 downwards.
TACTATTAAAGGAGAACGACGAGACAGTAAGAGATTTAGGTCATCTGAACGGACATGATTTCCATTCAGATTTCAGGAAAGAAGTGCCATGACCTGGAGTATATCTGCTCATTCTGAGATGTTTTGATTTCTTTTTGTGGATGACTATAAAGTCAGATCTAGCTGTGGTCCCCTCCCTGGGAGAGTCGCCGTGATCACTGCTGGAATGATCATTCGCGGACATAAGTCCTTGAACGTTGGCGACTACAGGAAGGTGAGCCAACAACATTGGAACCTGACTTTAAAGAGTCAGGTTACAGGGACTTTTTTGTGTGGGAAGGTCTCTGCCGAGAACGACCCCGAGATGGACGTCGGGGGGATCTTTTAACAGCAGACTGCGGTTTCTCGGTGGTCGTGGAAGTAGAGGTGGATGTGGAGACGGATGTAGAGGTGGAAACAGATGTTCGTTTCGGTGCAATCTTTTACTTTGTAGGAATAATTATCTTACACCCCAGGAACTCCGCTTTCAAGGCGGAAAAATCATCAAAATTGGCCTGAGTTCCAGAGTTGCACATCTTTGGTTTCTGAATATCTTTGAAATCCACCTGATAGGTACAGGAAGCTGTAGGTGGTTTCTTCGTGATGACCGCTGTTGCAAAGGATTTTGCTATTGCGACAGGATCCTTAATTATATACCGACGCCTGGCCTCCGGAAAAGACACCCTATCCGTAACGCGAATTCTCTTGATGTCCTTGTCCATCAAATATTTCTGGCATGTGTTTGAATTGGAAGGATTGTTTTTCTGACAATTCACATAGCATGGTGGCGAAGAGCAAGGAGACGACTCGTGCGACGGTTTAGCGCAAATAAGACATATTTCGCTAGATGAATTGCAGCGGTCAAATGTGTGACCGCATATCTAGCACTTGAACCAGCGCAGTGGGTGGAAGTCCGCAGGGTTGGACAAGGAATAAGATTACAGACTACCGGCGCCGTCAACGTGTGGCCCTTCAAAAGAAATATAACACTTATTTCATTAGACGTGCAACACCATATTTATATTTCATTCCCGTAGTAACAGTTAATCTACGAAAATAAATATATTTAAAAATATACACGGTATATTGCTAGTTATCAAATAAAAATATATTTGAAAATATTTTGATTTTTCTTTAGTAAGAAACTCTCATTCTTCCTTGATTCAAAAAATTGTAAATCTGAAAATGATTGTTCTAACTTATTTCTGGCTTTGGATATTCAAAATACCATTTTCTGCTACATATAATGGTGCCAAGAAAAACCAAACCAGAAGATATTCGTAAACCACCAGTTGAAAATATAAATTCCATAACAATCCCCGCCTTCTGGAAAGTTCGAAAAAATTTATTGTTTTTACGTATATTCTGCTATACAAGAGCAACAACCCGTTAAGAAGATTATGGTTTTTTTACTTATTCTCTGTATTGATGAATGGGCAAGTCAATCGATAAGTCACAACGGCGTAGTAAGTATAGAAATAACGAAAATGTAAAGTCAAAAGACGTCCTGAAATTCTTATCGGTTACTACGGTGAAGGAAATATAAATATCGTGTTGCACGTCTAGTGAAATAACTCTTATATTTCTTTAGAAGGGTCATAGGTTGACGGCGACAATAATCTGTAAACGTTTTCCTTGTACCACCCACATCACAGCTTGACCCACTGGGTAGAAAAGTTGAATCATGCGTAAGTTATATCGTGCGTAAGTTGAAATGTGCGCAACTCCTGCTCGACGCAATGAGGAACACGATACTGGAATCAGTGACGTGTATTTAACTCCGTATCATACACGCGAATCCTTGTGAATTCCCTCGATGAGCCTGCAGCTAAGCGTTTATTTATAACGGAGAGGGTTTCTGATAAATGTCCGAAGGAGATGCTGAATTTAACACTACTTTATTGATACGCTTGTTTTGCTTTTTCCGATGAATAAAAACTGATCATTTTCTTGTTTCTTTCGGTAGTGGCGTTACAAATCTGTCACATTATTATTACAAGGTTTAGTGTAGTGCATACGTTTAAAATATTTAATCAATATAAAAAATACATTTATATATTGATTTATCCTTATGTAAACAAAAATATACGAGTTGAATTTTGCTTAGAATGTGTTCCATAAACGCTCATACGCGAGATAGTGGGGGAAATTGCAAAATACTTAAAGCTTCTTAAATTTAAATATTTTTCTTTGAAAAATACTGAGTGTAAGGATGAATTTTTTTTCTGCTGTTGCCACGTCTTCCTGAACACCCAATAACAGGACAAGGGACGACCTCCTCCGAAGGTGCAAAGGAGAGAAGGTGTTATTTTTAGAAACAGAGAAACTTGAAAAAAAAAATAGTATGCTCTTTTATGATAAATACTGAGCAAATTGTAAAGTAATGTAACAATTAGACACTTTTTGCAATGGATTTTTGAACAAATTAATAATAATAATCAGAATGTTTGATCGGTTTAAATACATTTTGCCCGTTTCAGTGCCTTAATAATGGGATATTAACTCTTAGATTTAACGTCAAAAAACCAAATAATAAAACAAACTTATCATTTTCAGACTATTTGGTTCAACACAGTTTAAAACGTTTTGACTGCGAACAGTCCTCTTCAGTTAATAAAAAACTAGCCATTCACAAAACAAACATGTCACTTTCCACAAACATTTAAAACATCGCATATCACTAATAAAACATTACAGTCAACATAATAAAATCAATAATTGGCATCAGTATACCAACACATGCGACCTTACGTCGTCTCGCATCGCTAAACGAAAAACTCTGTATGCGATTAGAGCTTATAAAAACGTTTATTCTTTCAAACAAAACGATAAAAAAATCATGTCACGGGTTTTTCTCCAGTTTTCCTTCGGGTAAAGACGGATTTGTTATACAGCCTCCCTAAACTCTTGTCTGGGGGCGGCATCTATTGACAATATAAATCTCAAATTTTGTGGAACTTAATAGTTACGATTTATGAACAATACTTTCCGAATAATCTATAGTTTGATAATAAAATGTAAATAAACGTAAATAAACTTTGTCAAAAAAGGCGTTACATTCTGCATATCACCTAGTGGAGGATAATAAACTAATTTACTCTCTGGAAGCAAGCAAGGGACCGTTCCATCAATTCCGTTCATGAGCCCTAAGGTAGAGACGGATTTAACATTTCAACATATTCCTAACGATTAAAAAATTGTTCGACACGTGTTGTAGTATTAACAAATACCAACGAATATTGTATTTAATAAAACAGAAAAATCATTCCACTTGTGAATAAACTTTTTTGTCTTGTGAAACATGTACTTGTGAAAAAACGGTTTTGTCTTCTATTAAATTTGTTGGTATTATGTTAATATTATAACACGTACCGAATTATTTTAATTGTTAGGAGTGTGCTGAAACGTTAAATCCGTCTCTACCTTAGGGCTCATGATCTGAATTGATGGGATGGTCCCTTGCTTGCTTCCGGAGAGTAAATTAGTCTAGTATCCCTCACGTGGTCATACTCTTAGTTTGTGGCAGCTTTCTTTGACAATAAATTTATTAATCGTCAAATGTAGTTTGTTCTCCTTTGTTCCCCAATTCATGCCTTTCGTAGTCGATCTTCGCATGATTCACTCCTCCTGGCGATGGATCTGCGCGCAAGTGACGACGGCGAAAAAAGAAGGAAAAAAACAGAGCAACATCTTCTTCGAACACAACGATGAAGTCTATTCTCCCTCACTCGCATCATGAAAAAGGAAATTAAAAATTATCTCTTGGACGTGTTCCGTTCACTGCCGCTCGAGGTGGTACCTCATCTTGCTATTATAAGACGCCTTTGGGACCAGAATAAATGCACTTCCAAATCCATAAATAACTGAACCCTGTGTTGACTTTTCTACCGAATCAGATTCTTGTGGTTCGAGAGCACAAAAAATATACCTGAGGGGTAAGAATAACCGAAATCGGATCGGGAAATGTACTTTTTATCGCAACTTTGATCACACCCCAACAGTCGAATTGAAAGTGTGAATCTTTGCTTCGCATCTCCAAGACAGGATCTAGGTGTCGCAAACCTGAAATCGTTATGGCTTGTAACCAAGTTGATTTACAAGATGCCTTAAAGTAATTACACTTCTTAGCAGCGTGCTAAGTATGTCTT
>NNCF01127612.1:168640-209404 GCA_002313205.1 Laupala kohalensis | reverse complement strand
GTCTATACGTTGTTTCGCTTGAATGTAAGTAGGTGCATTATCTGAATAGATAATAGCTGGGATTCCGCGCCTTGCGACAAATCTTTTAAGAGCACAAATAAAATTGTTTAGACTTTGATCAGAGACTACTTCTAAATGAAGCGCACGAGTAACCATGCAAATGAAGACTAATACATAAACCTTATCTATTTCTGTCTTTGAAACTAGATGCTTACTGCATCTAATTTTGATGGGTCCGAAATAATCCGTACCAGTATGAGTAAATGGTTTACGAGGCACTAGTCGTTCAGGTGGTAAAGACGCCATCTGTTGCTTGTGCGGATTCTTTCTGTTTGGCAAACAGTTTACGCAGTTTCTAATCGCGGTTCTAATTGTGCGTAAACTTTTGATAGGCCAGTATTTCATTCTGATGTAGTATAATAGAAATTGATTGGCTAACTGTAGATAATTTTCATGGTAATATCTGATTAATATTTTAGTTATTATGTGGTCAGGATCTAAAATAATTGGATGTGATTGTTCCCAAGGTACTTTAGCTTCTTCTATCCTACTCTTGATACGTATTAACCCATCGGTATGAATAAATGGATTTAGTTTAAGTTTACTACCCCGTTTTACTGTTTCTCCCTTGCGTAACATATTGACTTCTTTTTTAAATGACTCTGATTGCATATGTTGCAAAAGAATTGTTTCTGCTCGCAAGAGTTCATGGGAAGTTACGTAGTTTGAGATGGTAATCTTTTTGCACTTCGAAATAAACTTGCATACATAAGCTAGGGTTCTCACGAGTTTTGAATAGTTGTTTGTTCTAGTTATTAGTTCCGAAACGCAATTGGATTGTATGTTATGTTTTTCCTTTGGAATGTTATCTGATGATGTGATTACAGAGACAAATGGTTGAGGAGTCACTGGCCATTGATTTTCATTAAATCTTATAAATTTGTACCCTTGCCACCAAATACTATTTTGTATTAAGCCCGTGGGTTTAATTTCCCTAGTCATTATGTCAGCAGGGTTTCTTTCTGTAGGTACGTAGTGCCAATTTTGCTTCGCGGAGCTTTCTAAAATTTTGGTAATTCGATTTTTTACGAATACATCTTTAATAATTTTTTTCAGAATGTAACCAATGAAGGACTATCATTTAATCAGACCAGAAATGAATATTTTCTTTAGAAATGCCAGTGATTGCGCTAAGTATTTTGTCACTTAAAGTGAGTTTTTGGTAACAATGCCTCGGAAAGATCTAACTTTGGTATTGTGAGTTTGTTAGGATGAGCAACTCTAGTTTTGGAAGTTAAGATTCTAGCATGTTGCTCTTTCACTACATAAGATGCAGCTCCGTAGCCTCTTAAGGCGGCGTCAGCGAAAATATGTATATAGAAATTTTCACGTATGTTCATCACAAAACGAGGTATTTGAACTGTTGTTAGAATATTGAGACTGTCATAAAATTCATCCCATCTTTCCTTAAATTCCTTGGTTATGACTTCGTCCCACGAAAGTCCTTCTAACCATAATTTTTGTAAGTATGTTTTTGCTGTTAATATTACAGATGATAGAAAAACCAACGGGTCGAAAAGTGAGCATACCTGACTTGCAACATCTTTTCGTCCACGTTTGTTCTTGATTATTGTTTATTTTAATTTTAAACGAATCAGTTTTCACGTCCCAATATATTCCGAGTACTTTAAAATCTTGATTGGATGAGAAATCCAAATTTATGTCCGCGGTTCTTTCCTCTTTAGGAATTGCGTTGAAAACTTGTGGTGAGTTACTTGCCCACTTCCTTATAGGAAATCCTCCTTTCGAAAATAAACTGGTTATCTCTTGCTTGAGTTGAGTAGCCTCTGCAGGTGAGAAAGCACCGGTACACAGGTCGTCTACATAGATTCCGGAAGTTATTCGTGCGGAAGCGACCGGGAATGACTAGCCTTCGTCCTTCACTAGTTGTTGAATTGTTCGGCACGAGAGATAAGCACTTGGAGCGAGACCGTAAGTTACTGTATTTAATGTGAAGATTTTTATGTTATCGTTAAATGTATCTCGCCACACTATTCTTTGGAAGTTTCTTTGATCATGAGCTATCCATATTTGGCGATAGAATTTCTCTATGTCTGCTGTTAGGGCTATCGGGAATGTTCGAAATCTTAGCATTACATCGTACAGATCATTTTGAACGCACGGACCAGTATGTAGCTGTTGATTCATCGAAAGGTTATTTCCTACTGAGACACTTCCGTCAAAAACAACACTAATCTAGTAGTGGAACTGGATTCTTTCAATACGTAATGATGTAGGATGTAGTTTGTGTTTTTATCATCTATCGTTGTATTATCCGTGAGTTCTGTCATGTGTCCTAATTTACTGTACGAATTCATGTATTATATGTATTCCGATTTACATTCTGGTATATTTTTAAATTTGTTTTCTATTGAATAGAAACGTTTAAGAGCTGTATTTCTAGTTTTAGGGAAAACTAGCGTGTTTTGAAAGGCATCCGAACAATATACTTCCCTTCTGGGGTTCCTGTAGTTGTGCTACTGAGCATAGTTAACTACTGAGTTCGTGTAGTTAACTACTGAGCATATAAATCCAAACGGGAAACAAAAAATGAAGGTGAAATATGCTGCCCAAGTGCTCAGTGCTTCAGTTGCAGCAACATTAGAACTACATATGGCACTTGGTGAGTGAATGTGTTACTATATTTCATGGTTATTGATTTCTGTATGTTATTTTTAAAATATAAAAGTTACTTATAGACATATTGACTACAGGAAGATGAGTCCTGTTTTCTCATGTTTTGTCTGACGGATCCAATTCCACTTTCATAAAAACTGAAACTACATTTGACAAGTTTTCTAATAACTTCAAAAATATTGAATCTATTCACTTAAATGTTTCGTCAAATGAAACGTTTTGATGTTAGGCTATAAACAAAAGCAAATAGTGCAGTCAAATTTGTAAAATTTAGTTTTACTGATTACAAATATGAATTCCAAAGAATTGGTCACTTGTTTAAAGTGTGAATGAAAATTAGGGGAGAACCAAAATTATAGATAAATGTTTACTCCTATTTTGAAAGAAAAAAATAAGACCAAATACGTACATGAAGCAATGAAAAAAATATGCATTTTTCTTGAAATGTCACTCCCTTTAAAAGTCTCTTTTCGTCATTTTTTTTGTTTTTATTCGTTATCATTAATAAAATTTATTGTTTCATTATAGTAATAGTTGATCCAGCTATGCTGGTTTTATAGAACCAGGGATTGTTAGTTCCTGGAGCAGTTAATGCAGCCGCATCCACAGGATGAACAGACGCTGACCAAGTTGCCGGTGGATTCCACAACAGACGCCTCTTGGGTTTTTCGGTATTAGTTTCGGTCCGCCCTGAGTATTTTATTTCCTCAGTACCCGCCATATCTGGTGAGCATTCCCCTACCCGCCACCTGGGGAGGCGTCCGATGGGAGAGGGAGTGGGAAAAAGAACTCAGAAAACGTGGCCAGTGGAAACCGGTGAAGGTTGGGAGAAAAGTATAAGTCATTTGTCTGGCCTATGCCGATGACTTAGCTCTACTGACAGACTCTGAGCAAAATTCAATAGAACGGATAGAGGTACTCAGTGAGTGTGCAGAGAAGGTCGGCCTCAAAATCTCTTTTGGAAAAACACAATTCATGTGTACTCTCTTAGACACACTGATACTCCATACTAACTACGGACAAATCAAGAGAATCAAATACTTAGGGGAAATCCTAGAACCTACAGGATTAGAAAAAAGGGCATTGGAAACTCGAAAACAAAAATTGAAGAGAGCCTATGGACGAACACATCAACTGTACAACAAAAAATGCATATCCGAACATGCAAAAATTAGGCACTACAATACAGTTGTCAATCCTGAAGCGCTTTATGCAGCAGAAACACTGTCTCTCCACAACGAAACATAACTAGAAAACATTAAAAAAGAAGAACGGAAAATTATCAGGAAAATCCTAGGACCCCGGAAAACAGATGACGGATACAGACTACAAACCAACAAAACTAGCATCTCAGCAGACGTAAGGAAAAGAAGACTTAGACTAACACACCAGATTCTAAAAGCTACGGAAAATCTCAAAGGCATGCCGTGGGCGGAAAAACTAAGAGGAGATCTTGCCCTCGCCACTGCAGACATACAAGACCGCAAATTTTACAAGAAAAAAATATTTGAGTGGCAGGTTCAGCTAGAGAGACCACAGCCAAGAAGACCGGCACAACGTGGACAGAAGAGAGAAAGAAGGCCATGAGTGAAAAAATGAAGGCCTCGTGGACCCGCAGGAAGAACCGATAGAAGCTTCGCGTGATCCTTAAAGGGTCTACTACGTGTAAAATAAAATAAATAGTAATAGTAATTACACTGTGATATGTTCTGTAAAAATATGTTTACAAATCTCAAGAAACTTGAAAGGAGTAAAACCCATGGAAATCACCTACTTTTAGTATCATAGAAAAATTAATTCTTCTTACCCCATTTTTTATACATTGATTATACATACCTTTAGTTAGACTAGGCGAAGGGAAATAATATGAAGTAAATAAAAAGTGAGGCATTGTATATCTCCGAGATTCCAATTACCAGATGAACATACACCATAGAGTGCTCAAATCATCCACTATAAATGTATTTGAATGTATTGTGGAGAATTATCATAACTGTAGGTTTAAGTAATTACTTTCTAAGTGAACTCAACTTTTATTCATTTTACTTGGATCTGTGATGAAGTATGGACAAATTTTGCCTGCGCTGTCAAAATCACTCATCGTAGCATTTTAATAAATACATATAGTTACATTGACAAATTTGGGAATGACCTGGGCTGTTGTGTTGTAATCAGGACCATTAATTCAATTTTAAATGTTGCTATTTTGTTATGTGATCAGTGGGACATTTGTAAAAATGGTGTACTGTGCTTAAAGCTACATTTCATTTCATTAGTAGTGTGTAATTCACTTGTCATTTGGTTTATTTCAGAGTGAGAGTGCAAATTAAAAGTGGAAATTTTTACCTCTATCATAGATCTTGTAATAAAAGAATTTGATGTATTCATTTAAAGTATTTCTTGTAACACCAACAATATCACACCACACGGCAGGTTGAATTAATGTACAAAGCTCTACATTTTTTCTAAAAAAAAAGATATTCGAATTGACTTAGTGGCAAAGCTTGTCCTCACAACTCTTTTAAGAATAATCTTAAATGTTTCTGTGGAATGAGAAGTAGTGTTACGAACGAATAACCATTCGTTGTACCACAGGAGAGGATATGGAGGGGGACTTGTTTGTTTCAACAAGCATAATAAATGAATATGAAAGCAGATTCTTGTAAGGCACGTTTCAGATTCACAAAAAACACATTATACTTAAACAAGATATACAGATATACATATACTGTCCTTAAAATTACACAAACAATTACGTATATATTCTCCTGAGTAACAAGATTGAAATTGGTTGTTGTGGGCAACCAATGCTCTGAGAATGTTGAATTCTACAGAGTTTACAAGGATAAATCTTTCATGAAGCACAAACCAGTGTTTGCGGAAATCCCCTTTACAACCCTTTTCCCAATGGTTAAAGTAGAATTACGTAGTGGTTAATATACAAAAGATGAAGCGTGACCGCATCTGGTCTACGCACAAAAAAAAAAGACCCCTTCTAGAATTCAAGTTTTTGAGTTAACAAACTTGGATTTCATACAAAAGTACCTGCAAAACATTTGGTAATTATTGGTTAAATAACCGTGAAATTAGCAGGATTTTATAATACATAAGATTGAGTGAGAACTCTAATCTATATGCAGACCTCGTTAACACGAGTATGAATACTTAGTAGTAATGTAGCACGTTGTAGAGTTGTAGTCCTTCACGGCCACGGTCGCAGCTACTGTGGTCTTGCGTGAAGAGAGTTGCTTCCTCGTAACCATGAAGAATTGATGCAGTGATAATAGCTGAAACTTAGAAAACATATGTGTATAAGCATGTTCAATGTCTTGGCGGCTGGTTCACAGCACTAGGCCATGAATAGTAATGATGCAGCAGTTGTGACTTTTCATAAAAGTCACGGTCCAAAAAATATGCCGTATCATTGATACATTGTTCAATGTCCAGACGACGATAAAGAGCAGATGCACGTAGAATGTGACATGTCACGTATTTCGACGATGTATCATAACGACGCCCTGAAGGAAGACTGAGCTTCAGAATAACATCGTGTTGCTCTGAATAAAGACTAATACTTTAGTAAGACGTCGACTAGTGATAGAGTGAAAGCATGTCACTTGAATTCATACACTGCCGTAGCACAGTAACGTCGTGTCCCACGGAATGAAGACTGACGGTGCCCTTTATATAGCAGACGCACAGCCTGTCTATAGTGAACACGTTCATGAATGTGATATCGATTGTTGTCATGGAACTCGCAATTCACACGGTGTTTGTAATTTCCAAAGAATGTTTATGACCAAAGAATACTTATATATTCACGGAATAGTTATACATTTGATAAGTTTCTCACAGAACACTAATAACTCAGAGTTCGTGGTATAGCCAAGTTACCGTAAGAGAATACACCAAAAACACCAAGATGGCTGACTCCGGGCGGACTCGATTGGTGTTTCAGGGCAGCCACCACCAATATTTTAGAACAAAAACCCGACACTCGCTTTGACTTGACTACATAATATCGAACAAAACACGCAAAAAATCTGTGCAATTTTGGTCCGATAAATTATAAAAAAAATTAATTGAGCCCTTAACTAAAGATGAACTCGCAATTTTGAATAACATAATATTACTAATTTTAATTGGAATCAATTTAGTATTAAATGAATTTTTGATACTACATCGGAAATGTGTCTGACAATGTAATGGTAAGAAAATATTAAGCACCCTAGATAGAAATCAAATTCAAAGCTATTTATAATACTGTTAACTGTAGCCTTACCATTCATATAAATCCAGGTTTCATCTAAAAATACAACAGGCAAAGGGCATTCACTTCTCATGTTCTTGACATACTCTGTCAAGAAGCATGACCTTCTGAAAGTGATATCACTACTTTCTTTTAGGTGACAATACTTATCTCCTTTTTTCCACCTAAAGCCAAGACTTCGAATAACTTTTCTCATTGAAGAGAGAGAGCCTTTAAACAAGAAAACTTCAGGATTTTCCCTAACATGCTGCCACACTTCCTTCACAGTTACAGGGTACCCTAAATCAACAATGGATTACTTATTTTTGCAAGAGTTATTTCTGAGTCAATCAACAATACAACTAGTCATGAATGATTACTAACTTATTGTTAGGTACAATTTACCACTAGTATCAAATATACTCTTTTCACGAGGGTCATTCTTAATGAACGAGTACATGTGGAAAATACTCTTCTGCAGTGAACTCTGAACTGCAGGAATCCTTTTCAGTTTCTCGGCCATGGTTGACAAAAGTAACACACGCTCAAGAAATTATTAAACGATAACACCTCGGCAAACGAAGCACGCACGTTAAAATTTCCGTGTGGTACTATTGAAACATTCGTAACGGGCGTACCAACGCTATGGAAACAACAAAGAAACTACCGTAAAATGAATTTTGTTGAAAGTAGATTAAAAAATAAAGATTTCTTGCATAAATTACACATGTATTTTGTAAATGGGAATTGTGATTTTCTGTTACTCTAAAAAAGGGAAAAAAAAATTNGAAAAAAAGAAAATTTTAAGAACATGTTCTCCTCGAGTTAGTTCGTCAAGTTTGGTGGTAGTGAATCCAACGTATAAGATGAAAATATCACTAGTCGAGTTGTATACGACATAGGGGGAATCAATTGTGTAGGTTGGCAGTTCTCCCAAATTTGGTGCATACTGTTTTTTGAATTTTACTATAGACAGGGAAGTAGAATTAAATGCTTTACGAACGTTTGGTAAGTAAGTGATAATTATCATGACTGTAGGTTTGAGGAATTACTTTCTAAGTGAACTCAACTTTTATTCATTTTACTTGGATCTGTCATAAAGTATGGACAAATTTTGCCTGCGCGGTCAGAATCACTCGTCGTAGCACTTTAATGAATACGTATAGTTACATTGACAAATTTCTTTCTAATTTTGTGAATGACCAGGGCTGTAAATAAATAAATAAATTTATTGTCAAAAAACAGTACAAACTGCGTATGACCACGTGGAGGGAAAAAAACTAATTTACTCTCCGGAAGCAAGCAAGGGACCATCCCATCAATTCCGATCAAGGGCCCTAAGGCAGAGGCGGATTCAAAAATTTCAGCAAAAGTTCCTAGATAAGATAAAAAGTTGGCTGCGAGTTATAATACTAATAGAATGTCAATATGTTTGTAATTTTAAGCAAAAAATTACATGTACAAGTTATTATCGAACTATAGATTATTCTGAGTATAGTGTTTAAAAATCATAAGAATTGAAATAACACTAAATTCACGATTTATTGTTACAATAAACACGCCCCTAGACAAAGCCTAGAGAACCTGTATGATAAATCCGCCTCTACCAGAAGGAAAAACGGAGAAAAACTCGGGCCAGGATGGGGAAAAACCCTGTTGTGTTGTAATCAGGACCATTAATTCAATTTTTCAATGGTTCATGCGATTTGTGTAACACACGATGACCTTTGAGCAAATCTTAAGTTGCCTGATGGCTTTGTTGGTTATAAGCAATGTGCTCAACAAGGCTGGGAATGTATGATCCGGTCACTAAATATATAAATAGTAAATTAGTTTATTGTCCTCCACGTGGTCATACGCAGTCTGTACTGTTTTTTGACAATAAATTTATTATTAAGTATTCATTTAATGTGATGTATACATTTATTATGAAACTAATACATTCCATTGGATTTTTATATGCATAAATAAGTTTATTTCATATGCTAAAATTTAATAATAGTGTATTTCACAAAAATACTTATAATAAATGTATTGTTATACATGCAAATTTCATGTTTTCTTTCAGCACTAATCCTTTCCTTGAAATAATTTCAGAGTGATGTGTGAATTATGAAATAAATTCGTAGCAGAAAGGTACGACAGGTAAGATTGTACGATTGGTTAGTGGTTTGTGGAAGGGGAGGAGGGGGAGGAAGCAGACCTAGCGGTTGCCGGCGCTACTAATGTAACCTGTAGCCGTCCCGCCAAATGTCGCGCAAAACACGGTTCCATTTTTTAATATGGGAGATTCCCATTTGAAGTGGTCTGTAGTCCAAATCGGTCAGCTTTAGCGTGCTGAAAGCGTGCTCCCCATAGTAATCTCATATAAGCTGTTTTAAATTTAACATAACATTGATATTCCCAGGTATAGTTTGTGTTAACATGGTTAACATTGATTAGTTGCCATAAGCTATGGATATTTAAGCGTGAATCTTGCACTAAATTTACGTAAATAATAATAATCAACATAGCATAGCGTGACTAACACGTTTCTGATAATACGTTATTTTCCCGTAAACTCGCAAACGTAAATAATACGTTTTTACAAAATCGTTTGTATTCAAACGGAACCAAACTTTTGGATGGTTGGACATTCTGCAGAGATTCAAACGCGAATGTTCGAAAGTGAAATAAAGGTTTTTCTGACTATTGTGTGTTGGTGGGGTAGTTAGCTCGTAATTATAGACATGATTCCGATTTCACTTGAGAAAGTTGGGGTGCTAACTATATGGACGTGACACAATCGCAGCTAGTTCACTATAGCAACCACGATCGAGTTTACTCCTTAACAAGCCAGCGAGTAGCCCGGCATCCAACTCGACTCGCAGCTATTTCACGAGCAACTTGTTAGTGAAGAAGGTACGGGTCCTGTCAAGCCAGGTCCTCCGTGATCGTTAATTAAGTTCAATGAGAAAGATAAAATGATTAAAATGGTCGTGGTCAAAACATTTGTTGGTTCTGACGTTAAATTGGCGGTCAGCGGGGAAAAAATCATCCATGTTTTTGTGATGGGAATTGTATGGATGAAGTTTATTTAGTTTGAGACTAAAATATGTGTACAGTTAATTTTGTGGATTATTCTGTTACAGAGTTAATTTGTATGAGATACCATTTGTATTGAACGCAAAAATTGTGGAATAATAATATATATGTATGACTTTAAATTGTAAATTGTGCTGTGTAATATTTTCATGTAAAATATATCATGACTTAGTTATTTGCAGTTTTACCAAAGCCATTAAGCATGTATTCCTGTTCTAGATCTTGAAAATGCCTTCTCTGCGGTGGGAAGGCCACTCTGTTGGTATTATGAGTTCGGTGAGGAAGATGTTTAAGAATTGTGAACTCACTGACTGTATACTCGATACGGATGGTGGATTACTCCATGGTCACAAGACCATATTAGCAGCCAGCAGTCTATATCTGAAGGTAATATTAGTTGATGGAAATAGTTTCCTAACATTTCTGTATATTTTTGTCAGGTTACGTACGAGTGAGTTCTACATGTGAGTATTCCCATGAATATAAGAGCTATTGGTACAAATAGATTGATGTTGTTAGAGAAATGATACATATTTAAGTGTTGCATTCACTATAGTTAGCGACTTAAAACTTCCTAACTAATTCATGTGCGAGTTTGTTTGCCAAGTGTGTAGACAGTAACACTATTGCATGAAGATAAACTGATATGAACAACTCTAGTACAACTTAAGAAGTTGGTCTATCAAGACCTTTAATGTGATAATGAATTCAGTCGAGAGACCATGACATTATGACTGCTTAAGCCAGGGATATTTCTCTAGAACAGTAAAATTCAACATAATTTCTTTGGACGGTTCACAAAATGTATTGATATTTTTCACACAACCTAGATTAGTTTTGAGCCTTCATCAAATGTATTAAATTGTAAAATTAAACATTTACATAGTAACAGAACAATTGATAATGTTATATAATAAAAATATTGACACTAAAATTTACACAAGGAAAACATTTTACATTTTGAAAATCATGTGTAATATTTTTAAATGTAGCTCAACAACAAAAAAAGCAGAAATGATAAAACACAATCCGGGTATTGTTAAAGAGTAATTATGCAATAGGAATTCTGTCAAAACATGTTTGAATGTGAATAATCTATTATTGATGCTTGCACAGGAGAGGAATGTTACAACTTTATTTTGAAAAGATCAGAAAAATTAGAATCCATGTTACAAGGTACTATCTAGATGTGAATAGGAAGAAAGATGTAATTAGGAAGTACATGTAAAACTATAAATAGATTGCAAGGAAATGGGATAGAAAGAACATTAGGATATACGTGATAGGATAGCATTGATAATTCAAATTTTACACATGTACTATGTGCTAAATATGTTGACAATATCTTTCATGTAGTACCTGAAAATGCAAAACAGATATTGTAGATCCATTTATAAAATTCAAATAAACCTTCAAATAAAATTCGCTGTTGAAATGTAAAATAATAAAAACTTTATTTATCTAGACGTATCAACAATACTTGAGGATACTTAACTGTCATTAGATTGATAAAGGAAACAGACTTTTTCTAGTTCCATGTAGAATTCCTACAAAAAAAACATCCCGACAAATAAGTATATTTTTTAACTTAACCAATAATGTAATGATACATTTGGTGAACAATGTCGAAAAACAAATTTACAAAATTGTGGATAACACAAATTATTTTTAGGAATGCTATGCTTTAAAATTTGTCATTTGTTGTTACACCTGATGAAGACTCAAATAAAGAAGTGAACAAATCTCAATAAATACTGTATATTATTCATTGATAGTGCTGAAATATATATTTTACTTTCCTAGATTATGTAATTAGCAGAACTACTACTTTCATTTTTTTTCACCAAAATCAAAAAATTCTGGAATTGTAATAGTAATAAACCATCTTCTTTAGAATCTTATTTCCTGTTATTAACGTGAATACGTAATAATACAGAGAACAATGATATACCATACCTGCAAAATATAATGGAGAGAAATAAATTAGGTTGAGTTTGGATGAACTGATTTGTCTTCTTTGAAATATTTCTTCATTAGGAGAGAAGGAAAATTCTTCAGAAGTAATAATTATCCATTAAAAATCCCTGGGCGGTTTTAATTCTGTAATGTTATTATGTTCTTATTTTATATTATTCTCAAGTTGATACTTTATTTTCCTAAGTTTCTGAATGCTGTTTGCAGTGAACATCTTGGTATGTTAGTCTATTTTTCTGTTTAGGTAGAAATTTCAATTTATTACTACTATCTACTAATATAATATCAACTAGGATAGTAAATATAAGTAGATAAAAAGAATTACATAGTTCGTGATTTCTTTAAAAAAATTGGGATTACTTTGAAACTTTTAATTTTAGTGGCAAATATATTTAAATTTTTAGTGTTCTTTCTTATTGTATTAGTAACGAAGAAGGGGACTCAATGTATTAGTTGAGCATAATGAGATTAAAGGGTAGGAAGGTTCTTTTACAAATGGCTTTGTCAGTTTCAATATAACAATAACTCTTTAATACATAAATCTTAAATATTCCTAATACAGAATTAAATAATGTGGTAGATACAAAAGTTGAATTTTTACCCCCCAAATACATATAATAATATTTTATTGAACCACATATATCATAACAAAGATGTATGGCGAGTCATAGAACTAACAACAAAAACAATAATATTTACATGTAAGAATTACAACATTATATTAATTTTGATACATTTAACCATATTCATTTAACTTACGCTAAGTAGAAATTAACATAAAATACGATTATTTTCTACTATTACAGAATATTAATATTTATTTAGTCTAGGGTTATTAGATATCTATGGTAGGAATTCTATTATTTTACTTTAATTTTATTAATTTATGTTGAGGTCTATATTTATGGTAAAACAATGTAATTTGATGTTGTTAGATAGTTTCCTTCTGCACTTTTCTTCTAAAGATTATCTGCAACAGATTGTATGTCATATATTAGTTATTGCCATTGAGGAATTCCTGTACACTGTAGTAGAGTTTCTGTTGTAAGAATTATTTGAGTTTTGTTTCGTTTTGATGTGTTTTAGGTTTAGTGGTAACGCATTATATAGCTGTATTCATGCATTAGAAGTGCTTTTTTGGCTAAGAGTGGATGTTATCTGTGGTAGATGGATATTTCTGGCCTGTCTAGTGTTGTGAACATGAACAGTGGAATTAAATCTATAGAGTGGTCCTTTGTCTAGTAGATCCTTTTTTACAAAGTACAAAGTTTCAAAAATGTACATGAATGGCAGTGGAAGTATTTTCAACTTTTCAAATAATGATTTACACGTAGAAAGTTATTGTTGGTAACTGTGTTGTTTGTTTAAAGTTGAGGTGGTTACCATTAAATTTGATGTTAGGTGTGTGCTGTTTAGATGAATGAGGATTATGGAAGGAAACTATGCAAGTTTTGTCAGTGATTATTATGAGTTTATTTTGTTGGAACCATTGGATTAGGGTGGCGATAGTGGATTTGGTTGTGTTAAGAATATAATATCCTCAAAGTTAATACAGAATTAGTATTTGAAAATTAAAGCAATATTGATGTGCATGAAAAACTGGTATGTGATGACAACTGAGTTTTCAGTGTGTATATCAGGAAGTTAGCAAATATCATTATTTATAATATATTGATTTGAAAATGAACAGTATATTTATATAGATACTTCCTCGTAGTTTTATGTGAAATATAAGTGATTCTAGGTCACAACTCAGGTGCTCTAGATGGTGATCACTTAACGTGCTTGTGTGATCTTGAAATGCCTTGCTTGCGGGCTGAATTCTTGATTGATGCGTGGATGCAGCGGCTTCCAGTTGAGTTTGAAAGGCGATCCGTGGATTGTTAATGAAGATGTACATTTCACCTAGAGAACACATACTGGAACTTGCTGAAAGTAGAGAATTGTATTAAATATTTGATAGATATCAGCATATTTTTGTAGTGTTGACTCTTGAATCGATTAATGTAGCTTCACTTCATGTTGACACTGGGCAGTAAAAACTGCCTTCCAAAAAATGTTTAGAATGTTTATCACTTCATGTCTCCTGATAAATCAGAATAGTAAAGCGTAGCGTCGACTCTGACATGCGGAACTCACGGTGGCAGCTGATGTTGCTTAGTGCAGTGCTGACTTATATACTCTTGTTGTCTGCCCTTAGGCATAGGAGGGGATGCTGTCACAGTAGAGGGGGTTCTTTCATGGAGTTTACAGTGGGACTATGCTACACCCCAGTAGTGGTTACACGTAGCTAACAAGAGTAGTAGTTAGTTTATGAATTACATGCGCTCTTTAAGAAAGGTTACAATTTACGAAACAAATATGGTTCATAACATTGTTTTATTTATTTATTTATTTGTATTAGTCAAGTTTATATTTATCTTTTAATTTTATTCTTCCTATTAATCCATGATCCAAAATTTGCTATCTAATATTATTTTAGGTATCAATTTATTCTAGGTATCACATTGTAACTTGAAACATAGAACTGTATTTTGAATTATTCGTTGTTTCTTCAGCATTAGATTAGATTATAATTTGGGTTGGCAGGATTAATGACATAGCACCACACTCGGGCCTGTTTTCAGTGTTATATATGACCTCTTATTAATTTTTGGTGAAAAATTATACATGCTAGTCTCAAAGTAAATTGTATTTTTGATCTATTTGTGACAACCTTATTTCCTTATCTTCATTATACTCTGTTAAATTGAAAGATATTCTTCATTTCATAATTTTTGTTAACAACTTTTCTTTTAGACCAATACTAAATATTATAAATTTTTTACAATATTTCTGCATTCTTTGGTTTTTTTGACAGGTATAATTGATATTCACTACATTGTTGTTACATAATTCCATACAATAGAAATAAATAGCTGTATTTTGTTAATATTAACAAATAATAGTTATAGTCATTAATACTTGATATAATTATTCCATTAGTTTGTAAATTGAAACAATTAGCTTGTTGATATTCTCACGTTTCCCTTTGCGTCATCTTCTTGACTGGGATCCGGTTTCTGGCTACTGATGGGGAAGGAAATCTATGGCACCCACCATACTCAAGGACCTCAGTCATTAAAAATAATCTTTTATTGCTACAAAGTTATATACATTTACATCCCAACTCCTACTAATAACCTAACCTAACCTAACCTAACCCCCAGCTTAGCACACCTCTGTCATGAATTACAGTCCCACTTTCCTCCAAATTAAAAGAGCAACCTTTGACATATACAATGGTCACTCCTCGCCCAACAGATAATTTTCATTATTGGACACTTTCCTCGGTTTCTTTTTTTTGTGGGACTTTACAGCTCGTCGACATCAAGGTCATTAGAGCCCTAAAATTCTGTACAGGTAGGGAAAATGCAGTTACACACTAAGGAGTTACATGACACTCCCCGCGTGTGGGACTCATCGAATGACTCAACCATACCCAGTAAACCCTTCTGAATTACAATATATCAAAACATTACAAAAAATGAGGAAAATGAAAGATACCCTAACCCCAATGGCGTCGGGATCAAAAAGAACAAGAGGTGACCAAGGAAGGTCAGGAAAGAGAAAGGAAGGAGCCTCACACAAGTAAGTGGAAGTAATGCCAGACTCAGCTCGAGCCCCCTGTGCCAAACTCGTACTTTCTAGATGCAAGTCCCCTGGGGGGCTTTCCTCAGCTGCAGCCGTGCTGTAGCACTCAGTGGTTAGTTTCTTCTTCCACGTCTGCCTCCACGCATATGCAGTCATCAAGTCCCTTTCTCTGCCGCTGCTCACCAGCGCAGTAATTCTGTTTTCCCTCCACTCTGGGCTACTACCCTCTTCCCGTCCCAGCGTATGTTCACCTGAATGTCTCCAAGCTTCTCTTAGCAGCAACGATTCAATGAACAACATGACTGATGTGTACTTGTTTTGAATTTTTGTCTGCCCAAAGTAACATGCTACATATTTCCCTCAATTTATTCCATAAACTAGTTTTGGCACTGCCTAATATTCTCTTATATCTTTTAACTCATTTTATGTTTTTCTTTCTAAATAATTTATAAAGTGTTTTAAAACATATTGATTGTACAAGAGTATGGAATATGTATTTTTGTCACTTGGTTCTGATTCTCCCATATTATTTTTTCTGTTAATTTTTTTGTATTTTTGTTAAATAAACCTCAAAGGATAGTTGTGGACCTGAAGCATTTCTTTTACAATTCTAATAGTTCTTTCTCTGTATATCTTGTCTGACATTTTTAAAGATTTTTACTATGATTTGGTATTGTTACCTTTTTACATGCCATGGAATTTACTGTGATATAATTTAGAATCCTTCCTGACTACTTTTCATTTCTAAACCACTTAAATGACAACATATCGTATTCCTTTGTTAGTATTACTTCAAAAATATTATACTTTTATCCTCTTTGTACTCTATTGTGAACTTTATGTTGCTATTGTAACCATTAAAGATTTTAACTTTGAATCTCTCTTTTTCCGCAATAGTTTAAAGAATATTGTCAGCATATTAAACATTAATTTTGGGCTGAAATCTTTACTGCTTTAAGTTATCAATTCACCGAATGATATCTCAAAAATTGAGCATGTTGTTTCAAAGGAAACTGAATCATTAATTTGGATCATTGCTTGACTGATTCTGAACATGTACATTTTATCAACTAGGTAATAATTCTTTGTCTGAAAACATTATTTGTTAAGGACTAGAATCTCTAATGCAAAACTCAACTTTCTTTCTAAACAGAAGCTGATTATGGATCACCCTGGAATGAAGATAGTTCCTTTAAAACAAGTTAAATGCAATGACATGAAACTTATTTTGGATTTCATGTATTTGGGAGAAGTGGATGTATCTACTATTGATGTAGCTTCTTTTGCGGAAACTGTTCAGTTGTTGCAGATCTCATCATTAACACACAACCTTCAAAATGTATGTTCCATGAAGGATACAATTATATTAATATGTGTGTCATTTTTATTTATTGATCTTCTTCTAGTTTTCAGAGAAATTTGCCTCAAGTGACACTAAAAGCTTTTTGAATCGGATAAAGGATGCAATTAATGTTTCAAAGGAATTATCAAAAAAACTGAATGAGATACATTCAATAATCCGTGTTCCAAACCCAACTGCTAATAAAATGGAGACAATTTGTAAAGGGGGAGGAGACAATTTTCAAGATCAATTGAATCCCATCACTCCATTATCAGTAAAAATTGAGGAGCTTGATAAGCAAAGAAGCTCTGGTGTTAGTGGCTCAGAGTTGAAAGATCCCCTTGAAGAGTATCAACATAATTGCTTTGAAGAATCTGAGGATGCATCAATAACCAAATCATCAGAAGTCAACTCACATTCAGAAATTAATTCCATTTCCGGGGAAACAGAGCATTTATATGATGGGTTGCCAACATCATTCGAAGGTAACATGTCAATGGCTACTAAACATATTTGTGCTGGACAGAGCAAGCAAAAGGTAACCTATGAACAAACACTCTATCATGTTAATTCAGGAGACTGTTTTTCTGATGAAAGAAATGGATTAGAAATTGAATTTGAATCAATTGTTGATGTTTCTGACTCTGATTTGATAGAAGAGAAAAAATTTCAGAATGGTAGAGACATTGAAACTTTTGATGACAAAAATGATCCTTTGACATTGAATGCAGTGTGTGAAGCAGAGGATTTCTCTCTTACAGAGCGAGATGCAAAGGAATGGTTTGGTGAGCCAATTGCAAAGAGACCCAAGACAAAGAAGTGTACATTGGTTTTGGAGAAGATCATGACCCCTTATGAAATGAAAGCTGATAGAGATCCAGGTGAGTTTTTTATGAGTTAATATTTTTTTACAAATAATATTCTGTATGTTATTGTGTTCATTTAAAGCTGTTTTGTTTGCACTTAATTGGTCTGCATTTAATTGGTCTTTTTTTGTTTACCATCTCCGAATATAAAATTAATCTTTGTTTTTATAAATGATGCTGTTGTGTCTTCATCAGTTACTGCAGTATTCGCCACAATTATACTCCAGAATACTTTACCTTCAGTAATAAAAATATTCAGTATGCAAGAGGTCACTACCATGTAAAAATTGCCTGCACTCACTTTGCACTTCCATCGTAGAAATCCATTGCCTGCATGGTGAAATTCATGAAACTGAGTGGATGCATTGGACATTTAACAATAAGAAGCTACTTAAAAAGACAGATACCAAAATTTGCTGGAAAGAAAGTTATGAATTGATTGAGGTCTGTGGTAATTTTTACCCCATAGCGCCTCCTGCCAGGTTAAGCTCATTATGCAGTCCAACTTATTGAATTTTCATACATATCTCCCACAATATTTTTATAGTCTTGTCACATTTTCCCTCTAGAAAGTCAACTACAATAAGTTTGAAAACTTTCCAGGCCTCTTTTTCATTTCCTTCCAATTCTGGAAATTTTCACCTTCCATTGGTTTACTTACATTAGTCCCAACCAACACATCTTCCAACTTTCTTTCAGATGATTCTTGTCCAGTGTAGGAGGAGGAAGAGGTGTGTTTGGCTAAAGGTGAACAGAACATTTTACTGACTGAGTGATAGGTCAAGAAATTTTGTATTATCTTTAAAGGTATCAGCATATGAATCTTCCCAACAAAATGCATAGTTTTTTGTCACTTATGCAATATTTATCACTAATTTACCATTTGTAATAATGTACATATTCAAAATAAACAATGGAAGTAATTTTAATCATTTTCGGGACAAGTAACTTCAAGTATAATAATAAAAAAGTCTCAGGAGAGTGAGACGGTTATGGGCCTGAGCACAGCAATGAACAAAATACTACTCTTAACAAATATTAATTTCTGTTGAAGAGTTTGTACTTGAAAAGGAGACCAATTAGTGATGACCCACTTCTGGCTATCTTGAGTTTTTGTAGGCAGACCAACGAAAGAGTAGTTTTGTTTTTCATGACACAAATTGTAGCGTTATTTTTTTAAAATAATATATCTAACTTTGTTATTAAAGCTAAATAGTAATATTTTGTAGAAAATTACAAGGTAACATATTTATGCTTAAATATAGAGCTGAATAGAATTTGAGTAGGTAAATCTGGACAAAATATTTTAATATGGTAAGCTTTACTTTACAATGTCTAAGAAATGGCACCAAATCACGGTGGTAAAAAACTTATAAGTATTGACAAAATACAAAAAACAGTTTCAATAGCACCTTAATGCATCAATCCTTGAAAATTATTAAGAATGTAGGAGATGTAACCTATGAACACACACTCTATCATGTTAATTCAGGAGACTGTTTTTCTGATGAAAGAAATGGATTAGAAATTGAATTTGAATCAATTGTTGATGTTTCTGACTCTGATTTGATAGAAGAGAAAAAATTTCAGAATGGTAGAGACATTGAAACTTTTGATGACAAAAATGATCCTTTGACATTGAATGCAGTGTGTGAAGCAGAGGATTTCTCTCTTACAGAGCGAGATGCAAAGGAATGGTTTGGTGAGCCAATTGCAAAGAGACCCAAGACAAAGAAGTGTACTTTGGTTTTGGAGAAGATCATGACCCCTTATGAAATGAAAGCTGATAGAGATCCAGGTGAGTTTTTTATGAGTTAATATTTTTTTACAAATAATATTCTGTATGTTATTGTGTTCATTTAAAGCTGTTTTGTTTTAATTTTTTTAAACCCGGTTTCCTCACATCGTATATTTTATGACACTTTTGTTTTGTTATTTGATAATGTTTTTTCTGCTCATTTGCTTCTATCTTCCTTATATTTGGAAATTTTCTGCTAGCAATTCTTCCGTTATATAAATTCATTAAATTTCATACTCAATATTCACTTAGAACCTCTTCCTTAGTATTTTATTGTATGTCCTTTTATGCCTTGTTTTCTTTCCAAAACCATATACACAGGCCTGCAAAAAATATATTTTTTTACAACTGATTTTTATGTAGTTTCTTGCACTCATTCTAAAAATGAGGTTAATATTTCTGTATTGCATAAGGTTTTCTTTCAGAATCGGTTTAAGACTTCATATCTATTGGTTAAACAAATGACATAAAAGTTATTTTCATTATCTTTGTCTGGAATCTCATAAAATTTGTAATGCATTTTCAGAGTTTTATTAATTATAAATGAATGTTAATATTAAAGTCTGTAAATATTTGACTAGTGGGACCTTCTTTTTGTTGGTAAATTTTTACATTGATTTCTTAAAACAATTAATTGAAAGACAAGTAAGCAATTAAATAATAAGAAATGTGTAATATTGTCAAAAATTACAATAGATATAAGAATCTGAATGTGTATGATACTCTAATGAAAAAAGTCATGAAAACAACTACTTTGTTTGTAGAAAGGTATTGAAAATTCATTTGAGTATTAAACCACCAAACAATGTAAATGATTTCATAAGTAGCTTGTGGAAAAATTGATTTAAATTATTGAGGGAGGAAAAAGATAAAATTTCTTATGACCATATGTTTTAACACCAGCTACATGAACTCAGCAATACCTGGAAAAGGAATTGGTTATAACTTGAAATTACTTTAAAAAGTCATCACTATTATGGAACCTTTTTTTTTTTTTTGTGGGGCTTTAAGGGCTCGTCAACATCAAGGTCATTAGAGCCCAAGATTACCATATGGAACTACCCCACAAATTAAGTGTTAATTTAAAAAAAACTATTTTTGAACCTTTTCTTATCTTTCTCAAAATTTATGCAGTTTATAAATTTAATATATATACTTTTTTTTAATTACACATTACTAAATTAAACACCCAATTTAGGAGAGATATTGTTGTTTACTCTCTTTAAGTTCAAAATTTGGATTCTTTATTCTTACGAGAACTAGCTGATGTAGATTTCATAAATTACATCCAAATCAAGGCAGCAAAGGGTACAATACATCCCAATATTTCAAAACCACAACTATTATATGGAAAAAATGACTTACTATTAATGAGATAAATTACCTTGTAAAAACAACCAAAGTTCTTTTGACAGAAAATGAGAATAGTTGCACTATAGAAGATCAGTGACACTAGCAAAACAGAGTAAATCTGTAAAATGTAAGTAATGTAAAATGACAGAAACATGTACAGAAAAATAACAAACAATTCTATTCATACACTTCAACATAAAGAAAACATGAACGTATTTGAAAACTTTGCAAAGCAGAGACAGTGTATGGGAGGTAGAAATTCAAACTTATGTACCTAAATGCACCTAAATTATTTGAAGTAATGTAGAATCACAAAAATTGGAATCTTCTGAGATCATGAGTATTATCTTTAAAGGTATCAGCATACGAATCTTCCAAACAAAATGCATAGTTTCTTGTCACTTATGCAATATTTATCACTAATTTACCATTTGTAATAATGTACATATTCAAAATAAACAATGGAAGTAATTTTAATCATTTTCGGGACAAGTAACTTCAAGCATAATAATAAAAGTGTCTCAGGAGAGTGAGACGGTTACGGGCCGGAGCACAGCAATGAACAAAATACTACTCTTAACAAATATTAATTTCTGTTGAAGAGTTTGTACTTGAAAAGGAGACCAATTAGTGATGACCCACTTCTGGCTGTCTTGAGTTTTTGTAGGCAGACCAAGGAAAGAGTAGTTTTGTTTTTCTCAACACAAATTGTAGCGTTATTTAAAAAAAATAATATATCTAACTTTGTTATTAAAGCTAAATAGTAATATTTTGTAGAAAATTACAAGGTAACATATTTATACTTAAATATAGATTTGAATAGAAATTGAGTAGGTAAATCTGGACAAAATATTTTAATATGGTAAGCTTTACTTTACAATGTCTATGAAATGGCACCAAATCACAGTGGTAAAAAACTTATAAGTATTGACAATATACAAAAAACAGTTTCAA
This sequence comes from Laupala kohalensis, assembly GCA_002313205.1. Lineage (NCBI taxonomy): Eukaryota > Metazoa > Arthropoda > Insecta > Orthoptera > Trigonidiidae > Laupala > Laupala kohalensis. The sequence continues at coordinate 187,454 of NNCF01127612.1, read as the reverse complement.
TAGCACCTTAACGCATCTATCCTTGAAAATTATTAAGAATGTAGAAGATTTTGTTGAATAAACAGCAATATGACATAAACATGAGGTAACAATTAGCATTGTAATACAGGAAGAAAATACTCAGTCTATTCAAACAAAGATTAATAAATTAACTTAAAAATGTCATTCCTTAAGTAGTTTTTCTCTGATGTTACAAGAAAACGCTCATGTTATGTGACTCTTTGCTTACAAGGACACATTTATGAATCAGTTATTTATAAAATAATTGATGCACAGACTGTTCTGTTGTAACTTACTCTTCTTTGTTTTTTAATTGAGGAAATATGTACTCATTTAACCCACTGTGCAATGCAATAATTTCTATACTTATACATTATTTTTTGGTACGGCACAAATGTGGTGCTAGGAGGTTTTAAGCCCCTCACTAGGCAACACTAGGGCCATCTAGTTTATAGCTTAACATTTGCTCTGCCAGGTACACTGAAGGATGCAAAGATTAAATAATGGAAAGGGGAATGAAAATTATGATTTCTTTCTTTTTTGTCAACCTGCATGAAAAAGAATTACATTCATCATCACTGAAATTATTGACTGCAGCTCAAAAATGTGTAGGACAATTTCTTAGTATTTAGTATGTATAATGGGTTACTCCATGTCAAGTGATCTAATGACTTTTACCTTACTATTTCCAATTGCTATCATTTTAAGTATGCTTAATGTGCCAAACCAGATGATCTCATGTCTCTTTTTATTATTATTATTTTTAATTTTATTATAATAAGAGTTGTAAAATATAAAAATTTCTCAATTTTTGCTGAACAATGCTACAAATCAATAACGATATCTCAGTATAGAATTCGAATATTTAAAAACTAGAAGAGGTATTCTCTTCAAAATATCATTGGATTTCATATGGTTTATCACACAATTAACATCTTTAAAAATTATAAATTATTATTAACATTTAAAATTTAAAAACAATTTTTTAAAAATCAATGTAAGTAAAAAGAATATGTTGACTCTTCCCTTTTTCAACAATCTCTTGGCAAAATTTCAACTTGGGACCTCAATAGTGTCATACAGAAAAAAGAATTTGATTTGCATGATACACATTAATGCAAGGAAGATAACTTCTCAGGATAACATATAGTGGCATACTCAAAATTGAAAGTCGTGTTTTGTTACAGGCAATTTGCTCTATAATGTTATTTTGAAATTACATTTTATGCTTCATTGTTATTTTAAACCAACCAAATTAATTTGTGAACAATATTATAAATAAACTTTGAATGGAGCTACAGTTTTTTGTTGTTGTGCCACTTAATTTTAATCAGCATACCTTGAAAATGGCATCCGGTAAAACATTAATATTCTACACATTAATGATCAAGTGTAAAGAAATGATGAGAAGATTGAAGGATATGGGGTAAAAAATATTCAAATATTCACCTCCTGTTATGGAAACTTATACCACAAACTTTTAGCTCGACATAGATTTTGAGATATTCGTGTAAAATGTTAAAAAGACTTTGCCTTTGTAGGGTCTAACTGTGGACTTGAACATGATTGTTGTGGTATTCAACGTCACTATCGGTCGTTATAGATAATTTATACTTGTCACTTTATTCCCACTCTCTACCCGATAGGTTCTTNCCCTCAGCCAGATACTCTTTTGTACATAGTTTGGTTGAAATGATTCGAGGTATTCTGAAGGAATTGTCGGATACACAACTAACATTTGTTCTTAAAAGGGAGTGTGTAGATAAACTATATTACATTATCTATGTCTTTAAACAAATTCTATCCAGGCTGATAGTTGTAAATGAATACCGCAAATGCTTTAAGTCAGGATTCTAAGACGAGTTGTGTTCAAAGTAAAGATTCTGGCAGTAAAATTAGACTACCTCGAAAAACATCTTAAATTACAAAAAAATTGGTAAATTATTGAAAGCTTTTTATGCTGCATAGCTATTGAAGTCATGCAGTTAAAAGCTCATTTAAACTATAAAACAAACAGTTGTAATAAAGCTACCCAAAGTAGCTTTATTACAACTGTTTGTTTTATTAATCTTAAAACTATATGGTTCACATTACAGAGCTAGCATATTTAAAAAATTTCTTTAGGCAAATACAAACTATCTCGTTTCCTTGGCGTTATGGGTTTCTCCTCTATAGTTCACAGATGATGAGTTACACAGTACAGCCAGTATAAGAGAACGAAAGATTCTGTCTTTTCATTTTTGTCATGGGTTTTTTAATAGTTGTCTTTTCATTTTTGTCATAGTTCTGATCCTTTAAGTAAAGTGTGCCTTCTCTTTTGTTTCAGCATTTCAAGAATCATGTGTATCATCAATGAAACAAATAAATCGTGCAAAGGGAAAAAATGAATTTAAGAGAAGACTTAATGAAGATCAAGAATATTTAAATAGCTCGGGTGGTGATGCTTCTGTAGTATCGGAAACTGAGTTTGATCAACACCTTTCTTCCTTGAAACACAATCGGGACAAGAAAGTGGTCCGAAAAAATGAGCAGAATGAATTAGAACCAAGTCGTAGATCAAGTAGACAACGTTTTATGCGCAACATATGTGAAGAGTCAGTCGGTTGTGACTCTCATCTAAAACTACACGAACAAATTCACAGAAGTGAGGAAACTTGTAAGTGTGACATTTGTGGTGCTTCCTTCTCTGCAAAGAGTAACTTGGATATCCACAAGCAAACTCACAGTACAGAGAAACCATATGAGTGTGTCACGTGTAAATCCTCCTTTGCTAAAAGTAGAGGTTTGAAAAGACACATGCTTCTTCACAGTGATAAACGTTTCAAGTGTGACATCTGTGATGCTTCATTTTCTTTCAAGGAATATTTAATAACACACATGCGAATTCACACGGGAGAGAAACCTTTTAAGTGTGAGGTCTGTCATGCCTCATTTTCGCAAAGTGCCCATTTGAAAAGACACATGCGAATTCACACTAATGAAAAACTTTTTAAGTGTGACGTCTGTGGGGCTTGCTTTTCTCAAAAGTACAATTTGAAACCACACATGCGAATTCACAATGGAGAGAAACCTTTTCATTGTTTTGTGTGTGAAACTTCATTTTCTCAAAGTAGTCATTTAAAAACTCACATGCTTATTCACTCTGGTGAGAAACTATTTAAGTGTGAGCTCTGTGATGCTACCTTTTCCCTAAAGGCTCATTTAAAAAGACATGCAAACTCACATTAGAGAGTAACCAACTAATTGTATGTGGTGAGTTAATGGATCACTTGTTGATCCATATTGACATGTCACTTATCAAGTGCACTTTGTGTAATGCTTGCTTGTCTCCAAAGAGTAATTTGAATAAAAAAACTTACATGAACTAACACTAAGAGAATCTATAAGTAACTATTCTGTGATGCCTCATTTTCTTAGTACTTATTTGAAAAAAAACATGTGGACCCACACTGGTCAGCAACTATTCAAGTGTAACAACATTCATGAATCTTTGTCAAAGTAAATTGAAAATACACATGTAAAGTTACCTTTTAGGAGAACATTAGGTTTAAAATTTGTGATTTCAGCTTGACATTACTTCATGGTATCTTTAAAGTCTTGTTTTCTCAAAATGGAGACAGTCTCTTTTGAACCTACACTGGTTAAAAACTATGTAGTATGACATAAGGAAAGTCTCTTTTATTCAAAGAGAATTATCATAAAAATCACATTGTAATTATTGTTTCCAAATATATTTTTTATCATTGGTAAAAGCTATTGCAATTATTTCTCAAGCAATTACAAAAATTATCTTTATTAATTTGGAGTGTGTTATATATAGTTTTTTCCAGTAGCTCAGAAAATTAATTCTGAATTAATAAGCTTAAAATCTTTAAATTCATGAAAGAATTCAGTTACTGTAATGGTTTATCTAGTGGAAATAATATATTTTTGAAATGCAATATACAATTTTTTTTTGCACTGTATTTGCCTTAAGGAAGTTTTAAAATTTGCTAGCTTTTTAATGTGAACCATATAGTTTTAAGATTAATAAAACAAACAGTTGTAATAAAGCTACTTTGTGTGTTTTTTTTTCTTCAAGAAATAGTTTAAATGAGCTTTAAGCTGCATAACTTCTAACCCACATAGCTATGCAGCATGAAAAGCTTCTGATAACTTGTCACCAATTTTTTTGTAATTTAAGATGTTTTTTGAGGTAGTCTAATTTTACTGCCAGAATCTCTACTTTGAACACAACTCATCTTAGAATCCGGACTTAAAGCATTTGTGGTATTCATTTACAACTATAAGCCTGGGTGGAATTCGTTTAAAGACATAGATAATGTAATTAGTGTGGGCTCAAATATTATTTTGTTCTCAATCCAGTATGTTACAAAATGCTCTACTTTTTCTTCTCAATAATTCATCATATAGAAATAAACTTGTTGAATGTGTAAATGCATCAGGTAGGATTTTGGTCATCGTATTTGAAGAGGGGGATCAATGAATCGAAACATGGTGTGTTACTCTCCTGACACTGGTTGTAAGGGTTTTGACCAGTTTAGATTGCATTGGTATCACAAAATTAACTTTTTTTTTGTTTAGCTTGTAATGTTTACTAAATAAAGTATAGTTTACTTTCAGAATATGACCCAGAAAAAAAAAGTTTCAAAGCTAGTGAACTTTATGTTGAGAGATTAGATATTTCTGTCAAACCAAGTCTTGACGAATGGAGGAGCTGTCACTCTTAACAAAAACAATGTCAATAGGGAGAAATATCTGATACATTTGCCAAAATATTTGAAAAAAACAATTTGCAGACATCACAAATTCTAATCAAATTCTTTTTCTTATTTTGCTCACCATCGGGTTGTAAATTGTGTAAGCAAAAAAACAAAATGAAAAATAAATTTTAATGGTTGGAGATCTAAATCTTACAACTGAAAGAAAGGAAATGCCCTGAGACTTGTGGAGTCTTTCTACTTCCATATACTGTCTTTATTCAGCTGTAAAGTTGCCAATTAAAGTAATTGATGCAACATTAACCTACTTAGTAGCTTCTTGTGTGGTTGAAGAACAATATATAATTCATGTTCCAATAAGCTTTTGTATAAGGAAAACGATACAATTAATCTTGTGAGAATCATATCATGTAAGAAATCGAATGAATGAAACTTAGAATGTAAGTAAATAAATAATTTTAATGCCAGAATTAATTTGTATGCATGAATTGCATAATAAACCATGATAATTGATTATATACACAAATAAATTCACAATAATTAAAAAAATATTTTTGTGATTGTGCTTTGGTACTTCAATGGCTACAAAACATGTTGAGGTTACCACATAAAAATATTTAAATACAAAAAATTTCCAACTTATATTACAAAGTAATAAGATATTTATGGAGTTTAGTGTGAAATTCACTTTAGTTATTTTGTTACCCTTTAAAAGGTTTGCTTATATATCATAAAACTCTGCATGAAAATTATAATTAAAACTTGCTGATTTACTTTTGATATGTTGTATACTCTACTGTGGCTGCATTGTTACCTATGTTCATCCTCATCAAAGCTTACCAGAAATGTGTCAGCTGCACAAGTGCATCCTTACAAACACAGACTTCACAAGTAAAGAGCCACTTCTTGAGTTCTTTAAAAGAATTTGTTGAATTTACTTATACGTAAAGGGAATTTATTTAAGAATTTGAATGACCTATAAAAATAGAAAAGTTTAGAAGCCTTAAAAAATGGATTAGGTGAGACAACACTAATAATTTTATATGAATAAACTAATCAATTTGCATTCTTTGATTTCCTCTTATATAGAAGATAGGAATCACTTGGTGGATATAAAAATGCTTTATGGGAAAAATCCCCAAGGTTTTCAATAAGGGAAATGAAAGCTTGGGTTTACTTTTGTGATATTTTTTTCTTAATTTTTGTTGTGCTATTGGTGCAGTATTCATTGTAACTAAATAAGCACCAGTGAAGCATTTTAAGTCATACTGGAGTTCACTTTTAACAGTTGTGAAATATATTGAGTTTAGAACAGATAACGGACATTTAAATTTGAGCAAATAAAATATTTTTTTTTTATATTTATGGTTTGGGAGAAGACTTGAAATAGGTTTCATCCAGTCCCTATAAGCCTCTACTATTCCCAATTTAAATAGACACTAAATTCTTCAAAAATCAATTTCAAACTTCCCTCCTACTTTTCTTTTCATCCAATGGTTGGACAATGTAATCCGAAGAGAGTAGATTTGGATCATTCTCTAAGTGGCTGATAAAGACTGAATGCTAAAATTGTTCTGTGAAATTTGTGAGTGGTTTTTGTATATTATCTGTTTCTCATTAACTTCAAAACTTTTCTAATTTATGAAAGAGAGTAGTAAGTTTTTTCATCAGAACTACTATTTGTTTTTCATAATACTTTTTACATGCTCACAAGTGTGTCTGTCTCTCTCCATTCTTCTTGTTGAAGTGAATTCTCTACCATTTTTCTTAGGGTGTGTTGAGTTCAGTAAGTGGTTCAGCTACGGAGAATAAAAATATCGGTGAAACTTGAAATGCCAAACAAAAAGAATTAACAATATAAATTGTAGTGTTTTGCAAAAATTAAAGGATCTGAATAATGAGAGGAAAGGAAATTCACTCATATCCTCTAATACCTCGCGGCATCATTTGAAACGAACTCTCAAGGCTTCGCGTAGTTCCAGAATCTGCCACTATACCAGCGCTAGACGTGTGTACCACAGACTATGCATATGTGGGACACTGCATGGGGTAGCGATTGGGAAAGTCGTGTTTGTATAGCTTGAGCCCTAGATTTATGACAAGTTTTTTGAATTATCTAGTTGCTCAGTTCCATTGCAATAGATTTAATGAAAGCAATAATTTTAGAAACCCAACATTTGTAGATTACTTCAAATTGTAATGAGTGTTGTAATTTTCATGTAAATTAATTCATGACGTAATTCTGTGTAGGTTTACCACTAGCAAATTGCATGTGTTTCCTTTCCACATCGTCTTAAAAATGTCATTTCATGCCTTGTTTTTGAAGTTACACCGAAGAGAGATGTTTTTCTGAGTAGGATCGTTTCGAAAAAGTCACTCTTCGCTAGGAAGGCCGTCCAGTTCAAATACAAAAATGTACTAGAATTTAGAAATTACAGATTGTGTGTTGGATACGGGCGCATTATTAGTTCATGGTCATAATACCATATTAGCTGCAAGCAGTGCATATCTTAAGGTAGGATTAGTAGATACAAATAGTGTATCATTACTATATAGTAGTTAGGTTATGTAAGAGGGAGTTCCAAATGAGAGTATTTCTATCAACTTATTACGTCGTAAGGGAAATTCGCCGTAATTGCGTGTCGATGTCACTGTTACTTTAAACAGCCTGACAAATCAGTGTGTCAGCTCAGTTTCATATCTTGGTATTCCAAGTGTAGTCAAGTTTTAAAAAAAATACCTGAACGAGATGAACTGACCTGAATTACTTACTGGTAAGAGATTTAAGTGAGTTCAAGAAGTGATTCGTTAACAGACCTTTACCGTTTTAATGAATTATATCATGAGACCAAAATTCGATGACAATTTATCCCATATATGCCCTACTTTTAAAAAAAAGTTTAATACTTTTATCTATTGCTAATTAGGCATCAGTAAACCCATAAATATTTATTTTAAAATTTCTACTTCCCACTAGAAAAAAATTCAAGTCCCCAAATCAGGTGGACATGGGTTAATGTGGTACACATGCTATTTAATGCATGGCTCTCGTAGTGGGTTTATAATTTAGCTGGGAACATCAAATATAGGGCAATTTGGTGAATTTCATTGCATTGTAATTTTCTTTAATGCATATTAGTAGAGCGACATGCATTTGTAAGCCCAACATGCATCAAAATTTATATTTTAGTCCCTCTATTAGCAGATTAGTGATTTTGTTTATTGTGTTATTCTAAAATAGAAGTTTATTAACAACATCCGTCGCAGCATATCCTGCACAAATTATTTGTTTCCTATTCATGCACCTTCTTCGGTATTGTTTGAATCACATACTCCAAAAAGTTATATAGAGCAAACTTAATTAGCAAATGTGATGGGGTTGTTGTGATTATATTTCTTCATCTAATGTCTCTCAAATAATGAACCATAGAATGAACTATCCTCACTATATATCTGTTGGGTAATATTTCAAGTATTTTTTTCTGCTGTATCTATAATATTTACAGGTTTCAATCAGACATACTGTGGATTCAAAAACCGGACAACATTTAAAATAATATCGTGCATCCTTTTTCTGTGAAAGGTTAATTAGCACTTAAATCTTTCTCGCAGCAACCAACTCAGTTGACTCGCATAAAAGAATATTTCCAAACATTATTTACAAAATATTTAAACCTTTTTTAACAAATTTGAGGGGGTGAGCATATATGGGGTTAAGCCATTCTAGAAAAGTAAAATATAACATACAAGCCTCTTTGGATGATACACAATATTAATTGTATTTTTTGTTGAGGTTTTTATTCTTAACAAAAAGAAATATTTTGCAGAGAAAGTACAGTTTTTAATTAAACAAGTTTTAGTGATGAACAAACATCAACAATGATAAACAAAACACTCTCACGATACAACTCAAATTTATCTCCCAACATTCCCCCTTAAATTTGAATCCTTTTTGAATCTTTGTTTTTACATAAAAATTTTAACATTGAACAAATAATTTTTAAATCATTTTACTTAGCGGAATGCATGTATCTATCTCTTAATTTTTCAAAATCAATAGGAGTCAATGACTTTGTAAAAACATCTGCTAATTGATCTTCTGATGGACAACAGTTTACAACAAAATTGTTTTCCTTTATCTTTTCAACAGTAAATTTATACTTGATATCAATGTTTGGATCTTTTTCCACTACATCCATTTTCAATCATCTTAATGGTGCTCTGATTATCGATATGCAAATTTACATTCAAATTTTCACTTGCGATCTCATGAAAAACTGCTTCAGACAAAACACTTCTTTTGCACATTCACTTGCACTTATGAGTTCAGCTTCTGCAGTATTAGTGGCGATATTCGACTGACGTTTAGTAGACCATGAGATGGCACCTTCTTCTTCTTCTTCGTCTCTCCCTTTTGCCTTTCAGCGTCGGGTTAGCCATTTCAGATATCCCTTCTTATCTGCAGCCTTGCGCTGAACCTCCTGCACCGTTGCTCCTCTCTTTCTACATATCTCTTCAATGCTCTGATCCCACGTTCCTCGAGGTCTGCCCACTGCTCTTTTCCCCTCTGGCCTTGCATTCCATATTGCCTTGGTTTTTCTGTGACTTTCCATTATCACGTGACCAAACCATTTTAAACTATTTTCTTCCATCGTGTGTACTAATGGAGTTTGCTTAAGCTCTTCTCTTATTTGTGTGTTTCTTATACAGTCTCTCTTGGTTTTGCCCGCTATTTTCCGAAGAAATTTCATTTCTGCTGCAGTTAGTCTGCTTTCCATTTTCTTATTCATAGGTAAGCTTTCTGTAGCATAAGTTAATGATTTCTTATAGACTGTGTTAAATATTTGTAGTTTTGGTTTGTTTCCTATTCCCATGTTCAGTACGTTATTGTATACTTGATAGTAAATTTTATTGGCCTTTTCAATTCTATTATTTATTTCGGCATCTTGCCTGCCATCCTCTGAGATCACTATACCTAGATATTCATATGTCGCTACTTGTTCTAATATCCTTCCCGCCCAGGAAACATTGATTTCTTTTCTGTCCCTACCTATGTGCATAACTTTACTTTTGTTGGTGTTAATCTTCATTCCTCTATCCTGTAATGCACTTCCCCATTCCTGTATTGCTACCTTCATCTCCTCTTCATTACCAGCGATTAAAACTATATCATCTGCATATACCAAGGACTGTATCCAAACCGGTTGCATCCTCCAATTTCCTACTTTATATTTCTTAGTTCTCCTTTTTGTTTGTTTTATGATTTGGTCCATGAAAATTATAAATAGTAGTGGGCTTAAAGAATCTCCCTGTTTAATTCCCTTTTCCATTCTAAATTGGCCACTCTTCTGTCCATCTAATCTAACCTGTCCGTATACATCTTTATACATACATTTTATAACTCTAATGAGTTTCTTTGGCACTGGCATCTTCTCTAAAGCTTTCCATAGTTCCTTTTTTGGAACCATGTCAAAGGCTGATTTGAGGTCTATGTATGCAATATACATATCCTTTCCTCGACTTAGAGCTTTATCTATGAGCGTTCTGATTATGTGGATATGGTCTTGGGTCTGTCTAAAAGGTCGGAATGCGGCTTGTTCTTCCTCAAATTCCTGTTCAACAAATCTTCTTAGTTTGTTTTCAATTATTCTGGAGAAGACTTTGCTCACACAGGAAGCCAGAGATATGGCTCTGTAGTTTTCACATCTCAATGTGCTACCTTTCTTATGGATGGGTATAATTATATTATTTTCCCACTCTTTTGGTATTTCTTCTTTTTCCCATATATTTTTGAAAATAGCTACAAGCCAATCTGTAGCCTTATCACCACCATATTTAAGCATCTCTGGTGCGATGCCGTCAGGGCCTGCTGCTTTTCCTATGTTCAGTTTTAGTAGAGCTTCTTCAACATCCCTAAAGACTATTCCTTCCTCGTCCGCCGCGCTGGGTCCATGCCTCTCACACATTTCCCCCTCCTCCACAAAAGCCTCCACAGAACCTTCCACAGAGCTTTCCACTTCTGGGCGTCTTCGTTCGTGTCTCTCACACACTTCCTCCGACACTCTTTCTGTCTCCCCTCCGAAAAGATCTGCGTAATACTTCCTCCAAACTTCTAATATTCTCGCGGGATGTGATTCCATCTCACCATCACTGTTTATTACATTTCTCACTGGCTTTTTATATTTTCTTCTCAGTCCATTAATGGTTCGCCAGTACAGACTCTTGTTTGCTCTATAATTCTTTTCGACTTCGTTTCCAAATTCTTCCCAGGTCTGCTGTTTCGACTGTTTGACCGCTATTTTTGCATTGTTTCTAGCTTCCCTGTATTGTTCCCAATCCTCATGTCTTTTGGTCTGTAGATATTTAAGATAAGCCTTCTTTTTGATTTTAACCAGTTCTTTAACCCTTTCATTCCACCATTTAGTTCTTTTGAATCTCGTATTTACTGTTTTTGAACCGCATACCTCCGTTGCCGTTTCAATTATAGCTGTTTTGAAGGTACACCATTTTCTTTCCAGGTCCCACTCTTCTACGTTGCCATACTTAAGTAACTTGATACGTAGTTTTTCTTGATATACCTTTCTTTTCTCTGTTCCCCGTAGTTCCTCGACCTTTATTTTTGAGTACTTTTTAGTTTTTACACATTTCTGGATCTTGATGTTAACTTTCATTACAACTAACTTGTGTTCAGTGCTAAGCTCCGCACTCCTATAGACTCTAATGTCTTGTACTGCATATCTAAATGCTCTGGTGTATGTGAAGTAATCTATCAAACTTTTGTATTCTACATGATTTTTTACTGTTTTGAATGTAAATTTATGTATTGATTTGTGAGGAAACCAAGTGTTGCCTATCAATAGCTGGTTATCCACACACATCTCTATCATGCGTGTTCCATTCTCGTTTCTAATTCTTTCTGCTCCATGCTCTCCCATACTTCCTTTCCCCACTCTTCTATCGTTGCCTATCCTAGCATTCCAATCCCCCATGATGATAATGTGGTTGTTATTCTCTCTACTAATGTTTATGGTTCTCTGTAATTGCATATAGAATGCTTCTTTTTCTAGTATTTCCTTGTCATCAGGTGGAGCATATATATTAATTAAAGTCACTCTTTCTTCAAGTTGTATATCCAGTTTTATAATTCTCGAGTTTACGGGTTCCCAAGAAAGCACTCTAGCATTTACATCTGGGTCAAGTATTATTCCTACTCCCTCTTTCGCTCTTGTTTTCTCTCCAACTCCTGAGAATCTCAGTACATATCCCTTATCTAATTTTACTTCCCCATTTCCTTTCTTTTTTGTTTCGCTGATACCCAATATCTTCAATTTGTATTTTTCCATCTCTTCCACTATTTCTACTTCCTTGTCTGTTAAAGATGTTATGTTCCATATACCTATTCTCGTACCATTTCGAATGCGCGGTTGTCTTTCAGTTGTCGATTGATTTCCGAGGCTAAATATTTGGCTCTGAATCTAATGTAACCCATGAGTGGGTGATTAACCCTACGTCATGGTGTCGGATGGGCTACGGCCCTCAACGTTTCCCGGCTAAACGCGGTTTTCTGTCGGGGTGTCCTTCCCTTAGCCTTTGGGAATCCCTCCCCCTCCTACAAGGCAGCAGGTGGTAAGGAAGCGGGATTTGTTGGGGAAGATAGGTCGTTGTGAAACACACTTCGTCTGGTACCTCAGCTGAGACCTGTCCGGCTTGGGTGGCCCTGCTGGTAGTTACACTACCGCCGGCATAGCTCTGAGCTTCGCTGGTACGCGCAAACCCTCGCCACCCGCACGGACAGTGCTTCGTTAAGGTGGTGTTCCCTGGGAGGGGAGATGGCACCACCGCAGAAAAATATGATGTAACCTCCGGTGCTTCGTCGAGTTTTCTCATCATTTGCGAAGTCAGAATCGCAGTAGGCATTAATTTTAGTGTAGTCTTCGTCTTTTCAATATTTTATGGCAACATTTTTTTTGTACCTTGAAGGTATCTGAAGATACGTTTGACCTTCAAAATGTCTCCTTCGGTAGGATTTTCCACCTTTCTTGAGGCTTGATTAACTGAGAATGTTAAGTCTGGTCTGGTTCGGTTTGACAGGTACAATAGACTGCCAACAACTTCACGATAGGGATATTTCTTGTTAGGAGTCAGGTTTTCGATGGATCCTGGAGTTGGTGTTCTCACGCTTTTGACAGTTTACATGTTAAATTCCTTCAGAATTTTCTCACTGTATTTGGGTTGATGAAGCAATAGGTTTTCTTTCTCATTTATCAGTTCCATTCCGAGGTAGACTTTGGGATCTTTTTCAAACGTAATGTCAAATTTTTCTTTCAGATCTTTCAAAAATTTCATGATGACATCGGGGATTTTTCCTATGACAAGTCCATCGTCAACGTGAATTGTTAAGATGAGTGAATTGTCATGATTTTTGAAAACTGATTTGTCTGAGATGAGCTGATTGAACCCTTTCTTTTTTAAGAAATCAACGAAAGTTTTGTTCCAGTTGATACGAGCTTGTTTTAGTCCATATAATGATTTTTGTAAAAGGCATATCTTTCCTTTTTCTTCTTCAAAGCCTTCTGGAAGCTTCATGTAAAGTTCTTCCGAAAGATTACCATGCAAAAAGTCACTAGCAACATCAAATGTCATTAGGGTTTTATCAGTAGCCTTTGCATAAGCAAGCAAGAATCGAAGAATACTTGTGTTCACAACTGGGCTGAAGATTTCATAATAATCCCCTTCGCGTTGTTCACACCCTCTCACTACTAGTCTTGCCTTGAATTTTCCATTGTCTTTTTGTCTAAATATCCATCTGCTACTAAGGAGTTTCTTGTCTTTTGCAGGTATAAATTTAAAAACATCATTTTTCCTAAGAGAAGTCTTCTCGCTGTTGATTGCCTTCTTCCAATTGCTTGAATTCGGACCATTTATTGCTTCCTGGTATGTTAGCAGCACATAATCCTGTAGATACTTGGGAAGTCGTTTGGTACGATGTCCTCGATCAAGTACTTCATCTGCAGATTCGGCGTCTTCAAAAATGGTCTCATTCAACTCGCCTATTTCAGGTTGAACGTTTGGGTCATCTTCACTGTCGGTGTTAGATCCTGTGTTGTTCTGGACGTTCGATTCTTGAGTTGCAGACGAGGACGAGTCTGCAGTTTCTTCTGGGTTCTCTTCAATTTCCAGTACAATGGTGACGTCATCGTAGTTATCAATTTTAGTTTCAGGAATCTGATCATCAAAAATAACTTCTCGAGCATAAATGATTTATCGAACATTTTCATCCCACAAGCGGTATCCATTCAGTGAATAACCAACATGGCGATACTTTTTACTTCGACTACCCAGTTTCTTAAGTTTCGTGAGTATTTTAGCATGAGCAGTGCATCCAAAAAGGTGCATTTTACTGTAGTCTGGTTTCTTTTCGAACCACATCTCGAACGGTGTTTCTGACGCGGGGAGGCTTTGTGTTACGCTTCTATTCAATATATAGCATGCAACTCTTTGTCGGGGAAGAGATTTTTATTACTTCACAAGTCTCAATATGGAGACTTGTTTCGCAATAAGATTCCTCCTTCCAAAATAAATATTCAAGGTTATGCAGGACAAGGTTTATTATGCAGTTTGAATGTAAACAAGAAATAAGTACCAACACACCAGGGTGACAACAACAGGTATAAAAGTTATATGAACAAGTTAGTTTCCTTTTGTACGACTCACGACATTGAATGATTTGGTCGTTGGTAATAACACTTCTGTTGTCCGTCGCGAGGTGGCGCTTCGGTATCGAGGTCCTGCTGGCTAGCTGATAGCGTCGGAGTACGAGGTTCTGCAGTCTGCCGTGAGGTGGCGCTTCCGTCCAAGCTTCTGCAGATATCGTGAGAGGGCGTCTCGTGGCCTCTGAAGATAAAATTCTGCCACGGATCGGGTTATTGCGCAGAGCTGGATTTCTTGACAGGTTATGATCGGAGACGATGTTCACTCATCAAGAGAATCCGTCGTACTGATTTCTCAGTCGTTGCTGTTGCTATAAACTAAACTTTGACAGATGACATCAACTCATACATCCTCGACGCGTTGTCGACGTAACATAGCGTCGACGTTTGTCTATTGAAGCTTTCTCGAAGCTTCTTAATAAACAGACCCAAGTTTCTTAATAAATAGGCGACATACGCTTGATGATACATGCGACGCGTGCGTCTCATGGAGTCTTCTAATGTTAACAATTTGCGTCGTATGTAGAGACTCTCTTGCGGACGTTGTGTATTATTCTGGCTTTGGATCTTGTGTCTCTGAGTCCTTCGTCTTGACGACGGCATAAACAACATGGCGTGTAATGCCTCGGCGTAACAACATGTATCTCTTATGTGTTAATGCATGGGGGAGTTTCATCATATACGTAGTAAGGTACGTGTTTCGCCGTATATGTAGTAAGGTACGTCTACATCTTGAACAGGCACCCCACATAGCAGGTAAACGTGAGTCGTAGAGAAGTGCTCTGGTCTTATCCAACACAGAGCGGTTCAACCGTTCGGCTTTAGCGTTCAACTGAGGAGTATGCGGAATGGTAAAATCAAAGATGGTTCCTCTAAATTTTGCCCAATTCTTAAGGTTTTCATTCGCGAATTCTTCCCCCATTATCTGCGCGAATTTTATAAACAGGCAAAGTCCATTTTGATTCGACTTCTGCTACATATTCTTTTAAAGTTTCAGCTGTATCTGATTTTTTCTTAAGTAAATAAATTTGCTTAAAGCATGTAAAATCGTCTTGGAACGTTAATATGTAGGAGTATCCATCCCACGTAGGTTTTTCAATTTGGCAAATATCGGTATGTATAATTTCTAGAGGTCTGGTGGCTCTGGTTCGCTCTGTATTAAATGGAAAACGGGTCTGTTTGGCTTTTAGGCAAATTTCGCAAGTATTTTCTGCACTTTTTGCATCATTATCAGCAATGTCCAAATCATTTTCTTTGTGTAGTTTTTCCAAACTTTTATAGTTAAGATGTCCGAGAATTCTGTGCCAGTAAGTCGCATTTTTCTTCTTGGCTTGAAACCATGATAATTTTTCAGGTGTTTCAGAAGTAAGTTTTACAGCATACAAACCATTTGCTTGTTTTTCCCCTCAAGTGCATGACCGTTTTTGGAAATCATGACTTTTTCGTTGATAAAAAGTACTTTCCCACCATTTCTTATATTTCTGATATTAGGTTGCTGTCTACAGAAGGAGCAAGTATTACGTCTTGTAGAATGTATTCTTTGGCATCAAACGTTCCAATACCAATAGTACTGATTTTTCTTGGCAATTTTAACTTCATCTTTTTCAATTTTACAATTTGTCAAAATAGAGGGTTGATTCGTCATGTGAGACGAAGATCCACTGTCTAAGTAAAATTTCAATTCACAGGTGTCAAAATTTTCAGGTTTTTGAGTCAAATAGGCAACTTTGTTGCTGGTAGTCCTTTTCTCTTTTTTTTCGTGTTCAGCACGAAAGAAGCATCTTTCATATTTGTGATTGGTATTTTTGCAATATTTACACTTTTCTTTGTCATCATTGGAGTCTTCATTGGACACAATTTTTAAAATGTCCAGGCTGTTTACACTGAAGCATTTTCAGTCTTGTGAGTATTTTTCTTTTCAGAGATTTGAAAAGCAACATTTTCGATGATTTTAAGTTTTCCGATAATCTTTTCTTCGGCAAAAAATCTTGTCATGACATTATCCATCGTATGTTCAGTCTTAAAAACAGATCCCCAAGCTGTACGAAAATTAGCATATTCAGGTGGCAACATGGACAAAATTTTTGATATGACCATCTCATCTGTGACATTCTGTTGAAGAGCATTCAGGCGGAAAGCTAGGTTCTGAACTGTACTGATATTTTCCGCCATATCACGCGATTTGTCGTACTTGTGCGAGTAAAACGTCTGTAGAAGTTCATTGACCTGGTCATCATTTTTACGATCGTACACCGTGGTTATTTTGTCAATCATTTCCGTGGAGGTTTTACAATGTATTATGTGACACAAAACAGTCTTATTAACCGAGGCCAATATCGCTTTTTTAGCACGAGCATCCTTTCGGATGAACTCTTTTTTGTCCTTATCGACAGTCAAGCCTTCAAGTTTGATAACTCCCGTCACAAACTCGTCAAGACCGGCGGATTGAATTACGACGTCTATTTGTGGTTTTACGTGAAAATTTCTTACCCCACTCAATATTTCAATGTGAGAAACGTCACCATCTTGTTTTGAAGTCATGTTGAAGGAAAAAGTGATGTTACTTACGATCTGGTAGCAACAAAACTTCACGTACTGTTTTTAGGGTTTTATTTCACATTTACGTCACGAATTTCACCTCAAAACGAAGCATTATTTGAGCAGCATAACCTGTTGAGGTTTTTATTCGTAACAAAAATACATACTTTGTAGAGAAAACGCAGTTTTTAATTAAATAAGTTTTAGTTATGAACAAACATCAACAACAATGATAAACAAAACACTCTCACAATACAACTCAAATTTATCACACATTTTTTTCACACAACCATAGATTAGATTTAATAATAATAATATTTTATTGAACCACATAGATCATAACAAATATGTATGGCGAGTCATAGAACTAACAACAAAAACAATAATATTTACATATAAAAATTACAACATTATATTAATTTTGATACATTTAACCATATTCATTTAACTTACGCTAAGTAGAAATTAACATATAATACAATCATTATCTACTATTACTGAATATTAATATTTATTTAGGCTAGAGTTATTAGATATCTATGGTAGAAATTCAATTATTTTTCTTTTATTTTATTAAATTATGTCTAGGTGTATATTTATGGTAAAACAATGTAATTTGATGATGTTAGATCGTTTCCTTCATGATGGGTCACCTACTGCATCTTTCTTCTAAAGATGACCTGCAACAGATTGTATGCCATACATTAGTTATTGCCATTGAGGAATTCTTGTGCACTGTAGTAAAGTTTCTGTTGTAAGAATTGCTTGAGTTTTGTTTTCTTTTGATGTTTTTTAAGTGAATAATAATAAATTTATTGTCAAAAAACAGTACAAACTGCGTATGACCACGTGGAGGACAATAAACTAATATACTCTCCGGAAGCAAGTAAGGGACCATCNCTCCGGAAGCAAGCAAGGGACCATCCCATCAATTCCGATCAAGGGCCCTAAGGCAGAGGCGGATTAAAAAATTTCAGCAAAAGTTCCTAGATAAGATAAAAAGTTAGCTGCGAGACGGTAAAAGAGTTATAATACTAATAGAATGTCAATATGTTTGTAAGTTTAGCAAAAAATTTACATGTACAAATTATTATCGAACTATATAATATTCTGAGTATAGTGTTTAAGAATTGAAATAACACTAAATTCACGATTTATTATTACAATAAACACACCCCTAGACAAAGCCTAGAGAACCTGTATAATACGNCTACCCGAAGGAAAACCGGAGAAAAACCCGGGCCAGGATGGGGCTACAGAATGTATGTACACAACCGTGCCAAAGTTGAGTACACATAAAACTAAATTAATATGAGCCACAAGACAACAATCATGCAAGAAAATAGTTTTTAAAATTGTTATAAGTTATTTCAAAAGTACTCCAGCAATGGCGTGATA
Source organism: Laupala kohalensis (assembly GCA_002313205.1). Taxonomy (NCBI): domain Eukaryota; kingdom Metazoa; phylum Arthropoda; class Insecta; order Orthoptera; family Trigonidiidae; genus Laupala; species Laupala kohalensis. The sequence goes on along the minus strand of NNCF01127612.1, from coordinate 169,087 downwards.
AATTACAAGACGGATTTAACTTTTATTAAAATCAATAAATTATTTTACAGTGTAGAAGCACTGGTGCAGGACGTAGTTTTTAACCTCGGATTTGAAGAGATTCAATTTCATAATATGTTTTATATTCTTGGGCAGGGAATTATATAGAACGATTCCCAAATGATATGGTCCTTTTTGGCAAATAGGGGTTGACACTCTAGGGCGATGAATATTATTACTATTGCGAGTATTGTGTTCGTGAACGAGACTGTTTCGTATAAAGAAAGGGTGGCACTTCAGTAATTCGGTCTTAACAAACACGACCGCTTCCTAAATATAAATGCAGGGAAGTGTTAATATATTTAATTCCTTGAATAAAGGTTTACAAGAGTTTCGGGGGTGAGATTTACAAATTATCCGAACTATCCTCTTCTGAATTCTGAAAGTTTGAATACTCTGACCGGAATT
>NNCF01127612.1:112968-168530 GCA_002313205.1 Laupala kohalensis | reverse complement strand
AAGTATTTTATTTTTAGTATAGGATATTTCGACCTGTTGATATCTATCTTTTAAATAAGAAGTTAGCAATTGATGTGGAAGTCCACGAATGCCTAAAGAATGCAATTTGGAAAGGAGAATTCCGTAATCGATGTCATCGAATGCTTTGAATAAGTCAAGAAAAACACCCTGAGGATTTTCTCCACGGTCAAGAAATGTGGTAACATCGTTTAAGAAGGAAAATATGGCGCTTGTAGTGGAATAGGATTTTCTAAAACCGTGTTGATCGTCAGAGAGAATGTTATTTTTTGATAAAAAATCTAGAACAATTTTTCTAGGATTTTTGAGAAAGTGGGTAGTAGAGATATTGGTCGGTAATTTCCAATATTAAGTTTGTTTCCTTTCTTGTGTAAAGGTTTCACTTTAGCTCTCTTAAATATGTTGGGAAACACCCCTTCCGATAAAGAACTATTAAAAATATTTAAGAGTGGATTTAATATAGCGTGGGACGAAAATTTAACAATAAACTCAGGTATATCATCTATGCCTGTCGAAAATTTGTTTTTTCAGGAGCTGATGATTCTCATGACTTCACTGGCGTTAGTTTCGGAAGTGAACATAGAATTGGGTACGTGGTTGGATATAATTGGAGGACATTGATTTGGATGTATTGAGTTCGTTATTTTACCAACTTCTGAGAAGTAAGAATTAAACAAACTTGCGATGTCCTGAGGTTTAGTGGTAACGCATTATATAGCTGTATACCTGCATTATAAGTGCTTTTTTGGCTAAGAGTGGATGTTATCTGTGGTAGTTGGATATTTCTGGCCTGTCTAGTGATGTGAACATGAACAGTGGAATTAAATCTATATAGTGGTCCTTTGTCTAGTTTTTTTGTCTCCTATTTTACAAAGTACAAAGTTTCAAAAATATACATGCATGGCAGTGGAAGTATTTTCAAAATTTCAAATAATGTTTTACAAGTAGAAAGTTATTAGTGTTGGTAATTGTTCGTATTATTCTCTTCTGTAAACAAAAAGTTCGTTTTGTTTCTGGTGCTTGTCCCCAAAACAATTTACCATATTTTAAAATGGAATGGACATTTGCATAATATACTGTTCGAAAAGTATCTGTTGTGCAATTTGCTGTTAGTGCTCTGATGGCATAGTTTATGGTGCTTAGTTTCATATTCAGTGTTTCTAGGTGACAGTTCCATTTCATGTTATCTCGTACAGTAAGTCCCACAAACTGTGTTGTTTGTTTAAAGTTGAGGTGGTTACCATTAAATTCGATGTTAGGTGTGTGCTGTTTAGATGAATGAGTATTATGGAAGGAAACTATGCAAGTTTTTTCAGTGTTTATTATGAGTTTATTTTGTTGGAACCATTGGATTAGGGTGGCGATAGTGGATTTGGTAGTGTTAAGTAAGTTTTCAGCAGTTTTGGCACGGAATAAGATGTTTGTGTCATCAGCAAAAGTTCAATTTTGTGGTTTTTGATGATGGATGGGATGTCATTAATATGTGGAAGAAATAGTGTGGGTCCCAGGGTAGAGCCTTGAGGAATTCCGGAGAGTGTCATGCATGGGCTGAGACCTGTAATGTTTTATTTGGTTTTCATGCTGGTAGGATACTTGTACTATTTGCTGTCTTTCAGATAAATATGACTTTAGCCAGTCATATCCTATTCCCTGAGTTCCATAATTTTCTAGTTTACTGAGGAGAATTTCATGATTAATTATATCAAAAGTTTTTGTGAGATCTAAGAATAGTCCAACAGGGATTTCATTCTGCTCAAGAACAATTAAAATTTCATTGATAAAAGCAAATAGAGCAGTAGATCTTTTTCTCAAAATCCATGTTGGGAGTCAGTAATAATTTTGTTACGTGTTAGGAAGCTTTTTAATCTTTTAATAAATAGTTTTTCTAGTATTTTTGAGAAACCTGTGAGAAGTGATATTGGCCTATAGTTTGTTACATTATGATTGTCAACTTTTTTGTGAAGAGGTTTTATGATAGCAGTTTTAAAAATTTGTGGGAAGATACCTTGGGTTAAGGAGTTGTTACACAAGTGAGTAAGTGGTTTGATTTTGTACATTGCAATTTTTTTAATGACTGTGTCTGGTATTTCATCAATTCCGGAGGATGTTTTGTTTTTCATTTTATTAATTATCTGAAGAACTTCTTCCTCATTCGTTTCCTTGATATACATTGTTGATGTTACATGAATATCATTTGGTAGTGGTAGAGTTTGTAGTGTGGTTGTGTATTGCTTATTTTGTAGTTGGTTGGCTGTACCTGTGAAATGCTGGTTGAGTGTATTAGCAACTTCAATGGGGTCAACTATTTTGTTATTGTCTTGTATCAATTCAATATTCCACATAGCTTTTATTTTGTTGGTAGATTTCTCTATGTATTTGTCATTCGTCATCTGTTTGGCTTTAAGTATTACTTTCTTAAGTACTACTGTGTATTGTTTATGTTTTGAGTTGAATGGGACATGATGGTTGTTTAGTTAACATATGGAATCTTCTCTTCTGTTCGCATGATGTTTTGATTCATTTAGTCAGCCAATGCTTTTTACTTTGTGGTTTTTGTGTTTGTTGCTTATACGGATGAGATATGTCAAAATAATTTAATAACTGGTAGAAGAATTTGTTGTACTTGCTATCTACGTTAGAGGTTTCATAAACCTGAGTTTCATTATTTAGAAGTGTATTTACATTTGTGGTGTTAAATATTCTTCTGTTAGTTACGATGGGGACTTTTCGGAGTTCATATTAGTTGTAAGTCAGAGGATCTGTGCGTTATGGTCACTTTGTCCCGTATCATATGTAGAGGCAAGATAAATGCGTTTGCTCCTGTCAATTAGTATTTGGTCAATTATTGTTTGAGTGCTATTTGTTATTCTTGTGGGATCATTTATTAGGGTTTCCAAATTAAATGATTTCATTAGGTGGATGAACTTCTCTCGTTCATGTTCAATGATGATGTTGTTTGTTTGTAAAAAGTCAATGTTCAGATCTCCGCAAATAATGATAGAATGGTTCTTGAGTTTTGTCAGTTTGGTAAGAACTGTTTCGAGGTTTTTCCCTGAAGGTTTCAAGATTTCCATCAGGTGCTCTGTAAATATTTAAAATAAATATCTTTAAAGCTAGGATTTCAACTATAGTACATTCAAAGTCTAAGTCCTTAAATAAGTAGTTAAAATCTGTGTTTTGTCTGGATTCTATGTTAAGTTTGAGGCAAATACAAGGACATCCATATGCGTGATGCTTATTTTTGTAATGTTTATCTATTTTACGGCAATAAAATCCTGCAAGATAGTACCCTGGTAGTGATGTGATGTTAATTTGAGTGTCTGACAGCCAATGTTCTGTGAAACATAGTACTGATATATGCCTTAATGCTGTATCTAACTGTACCTCTAGCAAATTTATTTTGTTGTTTAATGATTGTATGTTTTGGTGTAGAATAGATAGTGTTTTGTTGCTTGTCAAGTCAGGTGCAGAAGTTAGGGAATGTTATAGGTTCATGGGTTTGTTGGGTTTGGGGGCACTGCGTAGGTTGTAGGAAGTGATGCGAGAAGCAGGTGTAATGAGCCGGGGTTTGGGGGATGTGGATTGGCAGGACACCACAGAGGCATAGGAGGGTGTGATGGGGCGAGGGATTAGAGATGGTGAGTTAGGGTGAGTAGGAGAAATGAGAGGAAAGGGTGTGAGTGGAACAGGCAAAGTAATTGGTGAGCAGGTAGGAATGGGAGTTGGAGGAGGATTGGGTGTGAGTGGTGGATTGAAAGGAGCAGGGATGGAGGTGGTTTGGTGGAGAATTGTGTGTACCCAGGATCCTTGTTGTAATAAGCCTAGCAAGAGTGTGTTTACCAGATTGGTTCAGGTGGAGACCATGTCTAGTAAACTGCTGTGCTGAGAGATTGTCGAGATCAATAAGTTTAATTGGAGTATCTCTCAGGTGTTGTTTCATGTCCCTGTTGGCAATTTTAATTTTGTTGTTTATAGAAGTGTTGTTATGCCATGGGGCAGAGTGGTCATATTTACATTGGTGTTTTTGGTGGCCTTAAGAATAGTTGTTATATGTTTGTTAGGATCAAGATTTGAGTCTTCATCGGATTAATCGAATTGTAATGACAAACATTGAGTAAAAGAACAATTGATAATGCTAAATAGCCTAAATACGAACACGAAATGTACACTAGAAAACCATTTTAAAAATCATTTAAACAATTTATAAATCTATCACAACAAAGGAAATTGTGATTAACCTATTTTTGATTCTGGCACATAAGAGGAATGCTAGTTTTTGTGGCTCCGCATCAGTTTACGTGATTTCCTCGAAAAAACAACTTTTCTTCGATTTTAGGAATTGTTTGATGCGTTTCTAAAAAGGACTTAGCGTGAGCAAACAATTATTTACGAGGTTATGGTCAAACTACGCGAACGCGCTTAACTAAACTTTCATCCATTTCTGTCACAAAAAAAATAAATTAAATTAATTATTTCAGTACAAAATGATTCTCCAAAAAGAACACAGATGCAATGACAATAAATAAAAATTACCGCATAACTAAGGGATCTATGGTAATTTATAGACTCACTCAAAATCACTATGAGATCTAATTTAAATAAATAAACAAATAAGCTTTATTNTATGACCACGTGGGGGGGGGGGGCAATAAACTAAGTTACTCTCCGGAGACAAGCAAGGGACCATGCCATCAATTCCAATCAAAGGTTCATGGACAGTGGCGGATTTAATATTTACAAAAGAAATGATTTAATAAAAACCTATTGTTATCCATTTATTATTCAAAATAAATTGTAGAGATAAGTGCAGTAAAAATTCGAGATTACTAAAACAAAAGCATTAAACACATTCCCGCCACTACTCAGAGGAAATCCCGGGCCAGGATAGAGCTACAGAGATAATGTGCCAAGATTGCGTACAATTAGAAATAAACTGTTAATAAACGAAGGGAGCAAAATTAACATGCATGAAGTAGGAATTTAATCAATATCTATAGTGCAATAACAATGGCGTGATGAGATATTAACATCACTTACATTATCCGAAGTCATGTGGGAAACAATATTTATTGGGAAATTGAAACTCATTAACTTCATTTATTAAAATCTGTAAATTCTTTCACATTATAGAAACATTAGCACATTAAAAAGCTTTTAACCGCGGATTTAAAGAGATTCAATTTATTTATATCTTTTAGATTTTTGGGAAGGGAATTATACAAAATTATTCCTGAATGATAAGGATCTCTTTGACAAAGTGTTGTTGACACGCCAGGACGAGGAATATTTGTCTTATTACGAGTGTTGTATTCGTGAACTAGACTATTTCTTCTAAAGCAGGGGTGGGATTTTAATAGTTCTGTCTTCACAAACACGACCATTTCATAAATGTATATGCAAGGGAGAGGGAGAATATTTAATTCTCTAAATAAGGTTTACATGAATTTCTGTGGTGGGATTTACACATAATCCGAACTCTTTTGAATTCTAAAAGTTTGAATGGACTGACCCCAGAAGATAATGCCGTACCGTAAATGAGAATATACATTTGCAAAATACACGCAGCGAGAAACGTGTTGACTAACAATGTTGGTTAAAATTTGGAATGCATAACGTATTTTGCTTAGTTTGGAATTCAAATTATCAATATGGCAATTCCATTTGAGGTTGTCCTGAATATGAAGCCCTAAAATTTGTTATCTTGACTGATTTTATTTGGATTCCGTTTAGCGAAAGGAATGTAGGAGGAAGAGATTTCGTTACACTATTGCGAAATGACAGGGTTACTGTTATCTTATACAGCCGTGGATCTATGTTAGCTATCTTTATGATAATTAGTTCCTAAGTGTGAGTGGTACCGGCTTTGATGATTCAGAACCTTTGAATTTCTTACGAGCCAGGATATGGAGGATTGCAAATCAGTCATTTACGAAATAGGATTCCAAGTGCGTAACTGACAAGAACAATGTACTTTGCTGCTTCTTCTCTGTGTTTGTTTACTTTTGATTCAGTGTCTTTTTATCTGTTCTTATCCATCTGTAGGCAAGAGCTCTGGCCCAAGTAACAGACACTCAGACCATTAAATATCGTGTTGGAACATAGTCTGATGATCTAGCCAATAATCAGGTTCATGTTGTTGAACTAGATGAAGATTCTGGAACACTTTCAAGTCAAATATTCCAACATAATGAAGGAGAAGTTTGGTCCCTAGCTGTTTCTCCAGCCGTTCCAAACATATTCATATCGTGTTACAAAACTATAACAGGTAAGAAGAAATTTTTTATCCTAAGAAAGTTATAATAATGTGGGCTGGGTATGTTTTGAAATATTATACTGTTATTTAATAGAAAGTGGATGTCGTATTATCAGGTTTGTGGAGTCTCCCATCATCACGGCTCCATAACTTCAATGCAAGAAGAGGGTAGTGAACTTCAGAAAGTAGAGAAAATATATTCGTTAGAAGTTGAAGAACAGAAACAAGATATACACACAGTTGCTTTCCATCCAGCTTCTGAGACCTGTGCTTTTGGAGTGATGGAGAGCCAATGTGTGCTTTGGGATTTAGATCAAGAGAATGCTAAAGTGTTGTATTTATTTCATTAATCCAGTACAGCTTTTTGTGAAAGATAAAAGTTTTTAAAAGGTGGCATTTATGAATTCTGTCAACACATAGGTCTGATAAAGAAAATTAAAATTTTGCATTAGGGTTTAAATCAAATTATTTTTTAAATAAAACCATTATTTTTACTATTGTTTTATTTCTTAATTAGTAATGAGAACTGTACATATGTTTTGACATTTTACTGCATGAAGTAGTGAATTTTCTATAAAGAGAAAAAAAGAAACCTATAATTTTCCATCAAGCGGATTTCTGGTAATAGGAACTAAAGATCTCAGAATAAGAAACTGAAAAAGATTTCTCGATGTACCAATGTGAAAAATAAAATTGTTAATCGCACGTGAAATATTTCAAAACATCCCTATGTATTGCTAGAGGTGAACGGTGCATTTTCGCAACGGCAAAAATTTCGATTTCTACAATGAAATAAAATTAAGAGTTAATGAAATTTTAATTATTAAATAAACAGTTGAAAACTCCCAATTCTACTACTATTAACATCCACTATGTAATCTTATTAAATAGATATTTAAAAACTTAGGACCTTTTATGGACGAATAGTATTTTTATTTTTTGTGAAGGGCTCGCTACATTTTGACGTGGATTTACACCGTCGTCAAGTGATCAAGTTATCCTGTTGTTATGTTAATTGCTATAATTTGTTATTACTTATCACCCGACGATGGCATAAATCAACGTTGAAACGTAGTGAGTTCTTCACAAAAAATAAAAAAACTATTCGCCCATAAAAGTTTGTAAGTTTTTAAATATTTAATAATTAGAAAACTCCAAATGTTAATTTGATAGTTTACATGACTCTTTTAACTTTTCTCTTCTTTTGATGGGTCCAGCACACATTGTATCAATTATACTCTTGAAGTAGTTTCAGAACTATGTGCAAATACACGTTTGTTTATACTTCATTAAATGTATTAAATAAAACAAAAACTATATTTTAAAGTAGATTAAGACTAGCACAGTATACGTTCTTTGTGAGATACTGTGAGTAGAAAACAATGTGGTACAGGTTTCATGCAGTATTGACCCACACCAGAAAAGAAAAGGGCATACCCTTGAATCCTTGAATGAAGTGCATATCCATTGCTGTGTTTTTCATGTTTTATTTTTTTCATTCAACTTGTGTGCTACAAAAATCCATTTTTTTTCTAATTCATTACCGGGGATTTAGTTCTCTTCTTTGAATTCTGTGAATACCTGTCATCATAATTATTGTTTTTGAGACATTTCCATTGATACATAATTTCTTTTTTTTAAATAAAGTATCAAAAGTAATATAAGACAATAGTTTTACATTTTCTAAAATACAATCGAATGTAATTCATTCCCCCTCCTGGTCGCAGAGTCACACCTTTCTCGAAAATGAAACCTCCTGAAATATGAGCAACTATCAAAAAAATGGTGGATATATTTTTCTATTTTAAAAATCATCCCCGAATTGTATATTGTATGAAAAACGCTCCCCTATCAAAAAAAAGTTCAATCAGTCTGAAAGGAAATATCATAAAGAAGTGTTTTCTATCGCAATATATGATCGTAACGGCGCCCGGAGGACTTAGTGTTATGGTTTTCGAAATACACTTCATAATTTGAATAAACCCGAATTTTCTCGGAAGAAAAGTACAATGTACAAGTTAAAGAATGAAGATGCTATTTGAAGCTCCGGGACACGACAAGAAGCACAGACTTCCGAGTGCAGATGAAACTTGAACAATGCGCGGGTGGGCGAAATATGTGCGGTCGTCGTCTATTCGCACTGACTTCCACCAAAATACCTATTGAGACAGCTGTTTAGTTGTGTATATCACAACATCTGTACACACAGTTCCATAAAGATCTTAATATGAAGGAAGCATAATTTATTTATAGAAAAGTGATGAATGAATTGCAATTTTGAAAACTACCCCCTGATTAAAGGGCTCATAACGAGAATCTCAAAAATGGTTTCCATTAGTTTGTTGGAAATTTAGTGAGATTATTTCAGTTCTTTCTATCAATTTAAAATCTTTTATTCAATGTAAGTTTTCTAATAACGTTTCTAATAAGTATCATAACATTATAGAAATTCGCTACATGAGACATAAAAGAATGAAGTGACCTCTTGGCCCTGTGGCAGCCCGTGAGCCCCGGAAGAGGACGAATGAGCCGCGAACTGAACATTGCGACGCGCTCACTCATCCACGTTGCTCTTGTATTGTAGGTTTATTAAGAAATGGACCTTCAAAAATCGGGCATTAAGAGAGTGACTAGTAGTTTTTCGATTTTTTACTGTTTCTAGCGAAATGAATGAGAAGTTATCTCGGGTAATATGAGTAGACGAAGTCCATTCAAAGATCCAGAAACGAGTTTAGGGGGTTTTCGCTATTTCATTTGCGGACGATGGCGAAGGGCGCGTTTTCAGGTTTTGGACGTTCGCGCTAATAACATGGAATATTAATTTCGCTTCATCTCACAAACTATTTGATGTATCTTTTCGACTTGCTTGCGAACGCCATTAAAATATTACAAATCAGTTTCTGGCGTTTTCTATATTTCTGAATGAAAAGGGAGCAAAGAGGTGAAAAAGTAGGTTTGTAATCTTGAACGCCACAATTCATCAACGCAATGCGCTAGTACAGATAGGGACCTGAAACTTTGCTTACAAATTTAGTTTGTTATTTAGAAGCTCACTGAAGGAACATTTCTTGACATTCCGTTTTTAAATGGGTGAATTGTGGTTATCGCTGAAACTCGGGAATAATTACATTATCATTACGGTTTTGATAGCAAACATGTAAAACTTAATTTTTGGAATTTTTTACGTTTTACGTGCGTTTTTCTGACTAATCCATTCATTAACGTCGAGAGCCGAAATGTTGAGAATAGGAATTTGTAATTTTGACGAGATATATCTTTTGTATCGCACAGTATCACCAAGAAAGTTATTTTCCAAATTTCAATTCTAAAAATGTGGTTAAGCGTAAAATTTGCTTTTTAAAATTCTTTCTATATCCCACTAACTGAGATATCGGCCCACTTTTTGTTAATAAACGTGCTTTCTGTACATTCACGTATAAGTTAATTATGAGGATAAACAGTTATAAATAAACTCCTTCTGTCTGAAGCTGCGCATTGTGGGTTAGAGTTTTTTTTATAAAGTGTTGTAATTTATCAAGAACGTGAAATAATAACGAAATTATTTCTTCCTTACTCAACATATTTACAGCAGTCGTCGGATGTGTAATTATATTTTTCGACTTATATTTACTTTTTTTGTTCAAAACTCATTGTTTCTTAAAAATATTATTTAACAAGCGTTTTCAAAATTATATTTAAATGATCAAAAATTTCTCAATATTTAATAGAGTTTTTTTTAGTGAATATGAGTTAATTTACATTAAATTTCTGATATATTATCTTTGATTTATTCGGTTGTAATATTGCAATGGAATAATTTCATTCTAGGGCGTACAAAATGATTTAAGCCTCAATCTCAATCATTAACTTATCGTCCGATTCCACTAAGCTCTTCACCGGCTGAAAGAAAACAAGAGATGAAAATATGACGTTGAAAATAGTGGTTTGTCCTCCATTTCCATTATTTACTGCGTGGATCGCAGGACGAGGGCGCCATCAGACGCAACATAAGAACACAGCTTTGTTCCCAGCAATCGTAATGATACAAAGGTTCGACACTAGGAGCAGCACTATGCAGGCGTATACACAGAGTATTCAGAGCTACTTTCTATAATCTGCGGGCGTACACGTACAAGGTCGATACGACGGTTATATCGATACGACAGAGTGAGTCAGTGTAGTATAACTATCCCCTCTACCGACAGCCGCCATGTTTCCCTCTAAGTGGCGCATTATACAAATATACTGAAAACAGTGTTTTTTTTTAACAAAAGAAAAAAAAAAGAAAAGTTTCCTTAAAACAATTTCTTGACGTTTTACTGGTATTTTGTAGACTGCCAATATGGATTTAGAAGTTTGTAACAGAACATAGAATGACTTATATTTATTGATAAATAAGTCGCGCAAGTACAAATGAGATTTTGTCCCGATTCTTCGACTCCGTATCGTTGGTTCCAAATGGATCGACGAATCGTAACTTTGGGAAATCAAGACTTTTGCTTGTCGACTCGAATGGGAACACCCTTTGGAGCAGAATAGTCAGGCACGTCTTCTGTGTCACTGCTAACTGCGTATCAAGATTCAGTTATTGATTGAATAACTTTCAAAATGTCTCTATGTTATCAATATATATCTATCACAACTGATATTTTATAATCGCATTCCGACAAAAGACTGAGGAAGAGATGAGTATTATCAATTAACTGAAGTTTGATTAAAGAATGCATCTTAAAATATTTTATTGTTTGCTAAAACCGATATGAGGTGAATTGCAATGTCTCTTGGAATTTCAAAACTCGCTTCTGTCTGACGGAGAAATGGCGCAGCCTATCAGAAATCTGGATTTGCGTCGGTCACACACTTTCTAGACTCACTGGGGGCATACATCACAGCTGCATTGTGTTTATGCATTTGTCTGTTGCTGAAATGCATTTGTGTTGTTTGATAGCAAAGCCTTTTGCTTGCTTCCGCGGAGGAAATAATATTCTCCCCCACGTGGTCGTAAGCTTTTTCGCAGTAAACTTATTAACGTCTTTAATAGGTTCTAATCCAATACCAGCTGCTCTCGTGCCGTTGCTTACTCGGCTCCAAGCTTCAATGTTGGTCTGGACCCAATCTCATGATTGCCTCAACCTCCCCCCTCTCCTGATCGAACCTCATGGTTGAGGACACAGGGATTCACCCCTACGGCCATTTTTACTAGAGGTAAACTATTAAAAAAAGTACATTCAAAAAGCAATAGTGTTTTCGCAATGGTAGGTCAACGAACAAAACCTTTTATAATTGATAATGTATGGGCGAGACGAAACCAAAAATAATTGTAAACTAGTGGTATAATACCATTGCACATACTTTCTCATAAACACTTATTGACTTTTACCATGCAGTGACCAATAAGATATTATTTAAAGAGAGAAAACTTTTGTTACATTCCTCCATAAGTTTCTTGTCTTTTCATTTCATTAAAAGTCTCTTGTTCATCATGACTCTTGTCATTTCATTAAAATGTATTCGTGAAGTTAATTATTAAAAAATGTTCCACAACCATAGACCCACGAGCTGCCTCCGCCTTAAGTATTCCGTAATTTCAAAGTTAGAGGCGATAAGATACCTGGAGGTGTACACTACTAATATTTTTATGTTAAGTATTTAATATAATAACTTATAATATTTTTTTTATATTATCCATGCGAGCTCCGAGCAAGGAGACCATCATCATCCTATTTGGATTTATTTGATACTTCAGCCAATTTACGTGGAGTTAATTGTCTGACATTTTACAATATTTCTGCCTGAAATATCGTAAAACCTTTTAAACCAACCTATTTACATATTTAATGCTACACACGGTAGAGAAATAGTAGATACAACCTTCTCGACGATAAGCGCGTCTCATGTTACAAGAAGACAAACATTTGCTGCATCTTCTCCGCAGCAAAAACGATGAAATGATTAACGCTCCCAGAAGCTCTGGACATAAAGGAATCGAAGGGGGAAGATGTGATTTGTGTTCTTCTTCTAAGTTGGAGAACAAACGCATAAATGGCTCTAATGACCTTGACGTTGACGAGCTCTGAAGTCCCACAAAAAACAACAACAACAACAAACAAACGCATGAGACATCTACAAAACTATATTATTTGGACGCACGAGATTCCAAAGACTCAAACAACGCGCCAATGACATATAAACATAACGTGTTTCATTCCATAAAAATCAATTAATTTATTATTAATGACACTATTTTATCAAATTAAAGGAGCTAAAGAAAAGTCTTACCGCTCAATGTCTCCTCCAAGTAAAGATCCGGTCTTTTCCTCAACATCAGTATAAATATAAATTTTATTGTCTAAAGCTGTTGTCAATGACTTGGGGGATAATAAACTAAGTTACTCTCCTAAAACAAGCAAAGGACGAACCCATCAACTCTGATCTAAGACCCAAGGGCAGTGGTGGATATAACATTTATAAAAGAAATTCTTTAATAATCATTTATTGTATGTAAAGTTTTATTATTGCAAAATTTAGTAGATATTCTGTTTAGTAAATATTCGAGACGAGTAATAACAAAAGTATGAAATGACATTTCCGTCAATGGAAAACCCGCCACTACCCCGAGGAAAACGGGAGGAAAAACCCGGGCCGAGACGGGGTTCAGAGATAATGTCACAACCAAAGTGCCCAGGTTGCGAACAGTTAGAAATAAACTATTATAAATAAAGGTACACGGAAAGAGGAATTTAATCAGTTTCCGCAGTACTATAACAATTCATCACATCAGATATTGTTCATGCCTTTAGCATATCTTTTCAAGAATTGGGTGAGTGTCCTAATTGCACTAGGATGCAATTGATGCAGAACAGTTCTATCGAACCTTAAAAATGTTATAACGTTCTTTCTTTTTTAGTGTCTATCTTTATGTAAAAATAAACTAAATCTTTATTGAATATTTCACTCTATATAGTGAATATATTTGTTGGATTTGTCACGTATTAGTACATCCATAATTTTACAATTTTTGGAACATTTTTTTTTTCTTCTTCTTCAGAAGGATACTTTCTTCCAATAACGTATCTTGCTACAATATTTAATGTAAGAATAGTGTTAGGAAAGAATTGAGCGATAAATTCTAGATCTGCACGCAGTAGACCTCTCTTGTAGTCTAACATTCGCCTATCTTGAAGCTATGCGTGGGAACGCACTTGGTGAGAAGCCGTTTCCACTTGGCGAATGTGTAGCGGTGTGAAGCCCACGGGAGAGAAACCGTTTGGAGTGTCGAACGGAGATGGAGGTGGAAGGACATCACAATGTAGTGTAGACAGTGACGATCTCTGATGATGTTTACATCCTTTGTTGATTTGACCTGGAATTACTAAGATACGTAACTGATACTCTGTAGCTTACGCCTGGGTCACATGTTAAATTCTATGCCCTACATATCCTCAACAATCTTACTTTGGAACATGCAAGATTCATTCCATTGTTGAATTCTATCTTTGTTGTTTCGGAATGTTAATTATTTTTTTATAAGTTTTCCTCGTCTGTTCCATTTTTACGAGTTATTCCTTTAACTAGCAATAGAGAAATTTTATTAAGTTTTCAGTACTGTTTTTAGTCTTTTGCGGTTTTAGTTTGTTGAACATCCTGATTTGGAGGTTTTTCTTTCTCTGTATTTGCACGCGCGCAATTGATTTGTGTGAAGTGTTTCTCATAGATCTTGTCGTGGCATTGTTTTTTCGATCGGCTACTTGTTTAGAATATCTGTGTTCAAGTTCAAGCACTTCCTTTCAAAGTTTGCTTTAAATTATATTTAAACTAATGTAAACTATTTAAACCTTGTAATTTTTGACCAACCATTGGATTGTTTTATTTGTAAATTAGTTTTACTTACTTGATGTTGAACAATTTTGCATGTGATGGGTCTCTATTGTTTGGCGCATGTGAACAATATCAAATATTCTGTATTGTTTTTTGACATGTTAATCATTAGTCTATTTCGCTCTCTCCATTCCGGCTCAAAAACGTAAAAATTATTGAACTCGACAATCCCAGGTACCGTTGAGAATTTTGAAATTATGTAAATAAAATAATTCTTACAAATCGCCTGCTTCCTTATTACCGACCTGTTTTACAATTACGAGATGAGCGTGTATCTTCTCCATTTCCAAGTCTTGAGTTTCGTCGCAGATTCTTGTATGAAAATCACACCATAGAAATCGTCCTATGTCTATTTTTCAGTGTATTTGTGTAATATATGGCTCAGTTTCTCATAACGTCAAAGAGCTTCATTGGAAATAATAAGTATATAAATTATTGCACTTTACTATTTCTACATTTTATGCAAATTAATACATGTATTGATAAGCGCTTCCCGTTTTCATTTTCAGTGTTGTTTATCTGTGATGAAATGATTTCATTATTTTCAGAGCGTTTGTGACAATATGTTATGGAAAACGCAGAGTAAATTTTTATTTTAGATTTTCTTGGATTACGCAAATTTTGCGTGAAAAAACAAGCTGGTAATTCCGCTTTGGTTCTCCATTTTCAACCTGTTTGAGTCCACATGGGGTTGATTACATTCTTAACAACTACAGAAGAATTTTTTTCAACTACGTATTGAAATATCGGATTGGTGGTTTAAAATAAATTGGTCTAAACACGAAAAGCTCATTTATAACATTAAAATGTTGGTTACATAATAATAAGAATAAACACTTTTAGCATTTGTAGTGACTTGAAATAAACCTCGAGAAACCGATTTCTTTTTGGTGGAATATTAGGGAATTGACATTACGTAAATCGTTTGTAAAATATTTATTGCAAAAGAAGAGGTAATTACGTGGATCAATATTTAGTTGTCTTGTCCAATACAGGAAGAGTTAATTCTCTCTCTCGCTCTGGATGGTCCCTTGCTTGCTTCCGGAGAGTAAATTAGATTATTATCATCCACATGACCATAAGTTGTTACTGCTTATTTGACAGTAAATTTATTTTACAATATACTTCATTCAGTAACCAAAATAACATTGTATTGCGTCATGAACTTAACAGGGATCTACCGGTAAAGAGGATACGGCCTTCGGGCAACATAACTAATTCCCGTACAGATTTTTAAAAATTGCAAAGGAAATTGAATACTTTGTATATATATTATGTATTCCGTACATTTGTCACAGATGAATTTTTATTGCCTTCAAACGCTGGACTTCTTGTGACAGCATTGATGTTATATATTATATCGAATCTAATTTTCAAGTGGAAAAACCCCACCTTCTTCAACACACTTCACCACAAAAGATTGTAGATATCCTCTATTTTCTTTTTGTCCTTAGCTTCGTGGGGATCTTCTCATTCACCTGGGCGGCATTCTTATATTACGCTATCCGCTTTGCTCGAATTATTGTAAATTATATTGAAAGAGATTGTTGCAAATAGTTAGGTAATCAGAGGTGGCAAAAGGAAACGAAGAAATTTGACAATTATTATTCTTATTGGACACCGTCAAGGAGTTTTTTCGAAGACTATTGCCGTAAATTTGTTTCATTAAAATAAAAGAAATAAAATTTAGCTCTTCACTCTAGCTAGTAACCCAAGCAGTTATTGTTCTTAAAACAGAATCTGTCGAAAGTAGACAGTTTTGTAATAGAAACGTAATAAAGCAAAAGAAGGAAAATCGATGTGTCGTGTTCGAACTGAGCGCAGAGGCCGATGAATGGAAGGGAGGTGGAAGAGAGCACAGTGAGACCGGTCTCTCCTTCTCTCATCCTCCATCCTTCCTCGTTCGACGACGCGTCGCCGGCCGCCATCTGCATCTTGAAGGAAAGAAACCTCATCTTGTGATCATAACGCTATCGACTCCTCATTTACGATCGAATGCTCGTGAGAAAAGCACTGAGGAAGGCAGAAAGACGACGCACAGTAAAATTGGGTTTTCGGCGACGGCGACGGCCAAGTATTGGATACACTACGGAGACAATTCATAAGTAAATACTTTGGAATAAAAGAGAACACATTTTACTTTTTTAATTTGAGTGTACACTTTTCAAGCGCCGTTTTTGAATGCTTATTCATTGCAGCAAGAACGATGAATACATTTTGTCTGGGTGCAAGCAAATGAAGAAAACGAAAGGTGTGATATAAAGTTATGAAATAAATCACTTATCATGGACAATGGTAAAAAGAATTTACAATATCTAAACATTATCCCTCTATTTTGAGGAAAGCCGCTTTTCGGATATTTCAGTTTTCCTTAAAAATATTTTCTGGTATTGACTTAGAAAAGATTGGGTAAATTATCTCCTCCCACTATTCTATTGGGTCAAATATATAAATTAATATCTCCAATATTTTGCATTAGGTGAGTGATTTCTTCTTCCTCTCTAGCATACTCCTCTAAAGTCTCACAGCTCCTCTCAGTTGATTATTAAATATATGTGTATCTCCATCCTGTATCATCTTGATTGTATTCTCCCGCCGCTGACCATTACAGAGCTTCATTATACAACAGATTGTTCCGATCTTCGTCTCCCTTTTCACATTGTGTGCATTGTAGCTGAGCATATTGCCAGTAGCCTTTTCCAGTTTCACTCTATTCACAAGGTTTACCATTGACAGCTTTTGTTTTGTTCATTAAAAAAATTATCCATTTTCAACAGATATCGATGAGGATTAAAAAACGATTCTTTACGAAACAATCGGAACCTGAGTTGAGTGAAACTGAGGGAATTCGAGCTGTCAATGAATCAACTGACGGATCTGAAACGATTTGAATCTGATATTAGNTTGGGAGGCACATAATTTTTTTCCTTAAATTTGTATGATACTCTTTTTGAACTCAAACGCATAAAATGTGGGGAGTGGAGCAGTTTTGTCGAGTTTCCACGAATCCTGTAGAGACAAAACAAAACGGGTGCGAACGGCTTTTGCCTCGTTTCCTTTCGAAGTCCAGATGCTGCTGAGCGTTTCTTTCTTGTGCAAGATGTCCTCATTGGCGGTAGTTCAGTGCGCTCTGGAAATCCTCCAAGACGTCGCGAAGGCACGTCCTCAGTGCATTGTCCTCTCTTTTACGAAGATGAAACCAAACAGCTCTCTTATGATGCGTATTCTTTCGTATCTGAAATCATTTCCACTCTCTTGGTGAAAGGTTGCTCACCGGGTCAAATATCTTAGACTCTCCTAGCGCTTTTAACAGATTTAACATTTGATATACAATAGTTAATAACTATTTAAGGGTAAAAACGTCCTGTAAAATATACGAAAATCCATGTGTTAGATCTTTAATATCTAATATTTTATTAAACTAGTTGAATCGATGAAGACTTTTAATATTTTATTGTAACACACAAATTTTTATCTTTTTAAGAATTTTTGTGATTTTGATTCTTTGTATTACGCACAGTGATCAGTTCTTCGTGAACTTAATTACTGCACTCTCCAATTCCGATACGATCTTGTGAATGATTAGTTCATGAGCTAAATACCGTTGTAAAAATCTATTGGATGACTGAGTTACATATGTTTAGTTTTGTCATATTTTTGAAGTAATCCAGAAAGAATAGTCAAAATAGAAAAAAGAAAAGTTGAAAGTGGAATAAATTCGGTTGGAGTTGAGAAAATCAATTTTAATATCAACACTTCGTAAGCTATCGTATGTGGATATTGCGTTGTAGACCACCTCGACGGCGGTACTGAAAATAGTGCATTTAATGAAAAAATAAATGAAATTTTTGAAGCAAAACAGAAACTATTCCGACTCATGAAAGATTAAATTTCTTTGATGGAAAGAAAAATGGGCCCACTACTTATCCGATTCACTTTCGTTAAGCATTTCTTAAGTTGCTTGTGTAGTTAATAAATGTTTAAAGTATTTTAAAGCACATTCGAAACTAAGTGCTTCGCCGACATATTTCTATATTTATTTAAATATTTATTTGTTTATTGTCTTATTGTGAGGTTGAGAACATGAAATGTTGCTCATGGGGTGAAGTGTTCCGCAACATCTGCATTGATTTCTGTGGATTACCGCAGTTTTATTAATCAAACCATTGTTAGGGAACTCTTTATTTAAATTGGAAGTAGAGGAGACTTTTGGAATGACGAGTCCTTGTGAAGTAGATGCTAGATCGTTTCACCTCCAAGACCAAGTGAGCAGATCACTAGATAGACCATGTCTCATAGCTGTATCCATTACGTTATATCGTTTTATTATTCCGAAATAGAATTTTATATGTTTTGATCTTCGTCCCTGGAAGATTTTAAGTTCTTCTGATACACGACTCAAAAGATCTCTGCAGCATCCGGTGATGATAGAACTCTTTGGGCCTCGTCTCCATCCGAAAGCGAAACGAGTAACACGAGGAAGAATGGTGCCTGAGCAATTTTCACTAATCTTTCGATCTTATTGAATTTTCATCTCTGCTTTTGTGGTATTTCAAATATTTTAAAACGGGATGATGCGTATGTTAAATAATAAAAAGGGATACAAACATTCAGTGCGTTGTGCTGAGTGATGGAAAGTCGAATTGAGCGCAATGGAGGAGCAGTGGATGGAAAGGAAGCGTGATGCACTGCTGCCACTCGCCACCCGTCTGCAATTTTCAAATTGAAAGTTCAAACCATTTCACATTGCGAATGTGGCTTACATGAGATAAAATGGCTCGTATGCCCAAAATTGTTAGTTCGAGAATACTCGATGGTAAAATAAGCTTTTTATCTATTTGAGACTTATGAGTACATCTCCGATACTGCGAGTAGTTGCTTCATTTTATTCCATTTCAGTGCTGTCTACAATCAGAAAGAGAAAAATATTTCCTTCAGAGTTCACTCCTCCTTTTGGAATGAAATTTAGATCTTTCAGGCATTTCATTCATAACTATTATTGGTCTGAAATTATACTAAAGCAGGATGAAAGTAGTATATTGAAATAAATTTCAATATTATATTTTTTGGTATCGAATTATAATAAATACTTTGTACGAAATGAACATGAAGAAAATGATGACCTCTCGGAAACACCCGAAATTTTCAGTTTTCGAGGTAATTCCGGGATGAAATACTCTTTGTAGAGATGGTTAACATATTTTGTCAATAAAAAAATCCTATCACTCATGAATCACCCAATAACATTACACATCTTAAAAGAACTTATCGTTCTGTTGTTAATTGCATCTAGGTATCTTTGTACTTGATGAGTGACGTGAGAATATAGTAAATCTTTCATTCAACAATTTTTCCCGATCCACTTGTTCTATTCCTCGCACTGACACTCCATTCACTGAGAACAGTTTTCTAGAAACGATCAAATGTTCGCGCTAATGTGTCCTGAGGTAGGAGTGAAATTCTATCACATCAAAGAAATCCCACATCATATGGTTGACCCACGCAGAGTCATCTTTTAATTATTGTTAGTTCGTCTTGTTACTTTCCATTCGCACTCTAAATATTCTTTAGGTAAAAAATAACATCCCTTTATTGTTACTATTTGTATTTTTTATATCCACCTCTGCTATGAATGAGCTTTTAACGCCAATAATCTTCCAAACGTACTTCTTGGAGACAAATGCAACGACAGCTGAGGCACTTAACAAATAAATCAGTTTTAAATATATAAACTAAATATATAATAGAAGTATAAACTGCCATAAGACGTGAATGGACGTGTACAAACCGCATCTCTATTAGATCGTGTTAAAGGTTGCTCTTTGAGAACATCGAACTCATTTTATCATCCGTTTTTCATCTTTATCCTTTATTTTTTATACACTTTTGAAAAGTGATTTTTTTTTAAATTTTGTCAAGTTTTCGCTTAAATATCTCCGATACAGTTGACGATAAAGTTCTGAAAGAGGATCATATTGCAGAATTTTATATGAAGTTTATGAAAACTAGGACACATTGTTGTATATTGAGGTGGCAAAAAAGTTACTGCACCTCAAATATGAAGAAAAACAAGAAGAAAAAATGATATCTGATACTTCGCGACTGTATGGCTCTGATTTCGTATTTTCTATGATATTATATGCTCCGATTGAAGTTGTCTTAATCTAAAAACAAATTAATGTTATCACTAAATAAGATATCCGGCATCGAAATGAACGGTCTTTTAAAGTGGACAGTAATAAATGACAGACCACAGATTTGAAAATTAACCTTAAATCCATACTATTATATAAATGTGTAACGCGAAAGCGCGTCTGTTTGCTATCCTAGACGAAAATACTGTTGTATCTACGAAGGAAATATGAATATGTTATCTTTTACGGACAAAAGAACTTTTGAGATGATAGTGTTCGATGTTGATGCTTCCGTAGAATAAGCTTCACTTGAAAAGTCTAAACATCTTGTACAATCTGTATTGAACAACAACAAAACAAGAAGTAAGATTTTAAATACGCAGAGCAAGAAATTTATTACCTCAGTTAATTGTAGGTTTCAGAGTTAATTTTCTCCAGGTTCAATGCATCAAGAGTACGGTGGAAATTTTCTACAAAGTTGAGAAAACTCTAATCTACTTGTGACTTAAATGCTGGTATTGGCAAATAATTCTCATTTTGTTTCGTATCTTCTGCCATGTACCCCTTTGGTGTTAGGAAAGCAAAAATGAAAAAGCTGCCTTTGAACATTGATCTGCTCCCTCATTGGAATCCGTAGCGAGCAAATGCTGCACTTCCGCCGAAGCTGGCTGGCCGTTGTACTGGATCCTACTGGGAAAACCCAAATTATCCCAAACACGTGTTCGGGGCTCGTCTTTGCAACCTCATTGCTTTCCAAGTAAGACAAAAATATAAACGTTTAAGCACAAAGCATGCTTGACGCCACACCCTAATGTCGCGCAGAAACTCTGTAGGCTGGAGTTTCCGCCATCACATCTCCCTAACGGAGTGGCTGAATGTAATGAAATAGCCATCAAATTAAAGAANGTTTACACATATTTTATTTACGCGAAAATCAATAAAAATATCTGTTTATTTCGTATATTAAACTAAATCTTATCTTGACAAAATTATTTTGTAAAAACTGCTCATTGCGTTAATTGCAGAATTTAACACATGGTAGATACTCTTTTTATAAATACTTTTGTTAAATATCATGATTTTATTTCTATATGTTACTTCTTTCTTGTAATTTTTGTGAGCTATCGCTAAGTTCGTTCACCTAAAATTTCCATCCCAAGTATCATTGGCATCGTTAGATTATTGTTTAAACTAATTCCATAGAATTAAACACATAAACACAATTTGTTATGAGTTGATATTTGTCCATGAGGTTGGTATGCGCAGCTGGAACTGCCACTCACCTCATCCTCTTTTAGCAGCCACTGTTCCTTTTCTTTAATAATTTATGTCTCGCAACATCCCGATGGAGAAGATTATTTCACGATTACGCAAACACCCTCAACAAATGCACTCGACAAGGAGGTTAAACACAAGCGATATATTCGCCAAATGTTTGTTGTTCCGACGGATTAATCCTTCACAGACATCGATTGGAGCGAGTGGATGAAACAATCGATCTCTCGGTGTTGAGTGAACTTCCCGAAGGTGGAGTTTCCGCATCCAGGAATATTCTCAGATAATAATGTTTTGTACATCGAGTTCACGGGGTGCAGGTTATAGCGAAGAAAATAAGGAAACGAGTCAAGAAATGTCTCTTGAGAAAAGATTTGAACGCTGAGACGTTTTTCGTCGATCTCACTCAGAATACATCAGCTTTGCTTTGAATTTCCTAAATTCTTTCGCGATCTGAAATTTTTGATTCTATTGAAAACAACCTTTGTCAGTATTAATTTAATTCTTCTAACTCAAATCTATCAGTTACTTAAGAGCTCATTGACATTTCCATGTGTATATAGCGAGAGAGTAGTATTCCAAAGATTCTCAAATTACCGAGACCATTTTGTATATTGTTTAATAAAATATTTGGGACACATTTTCAAATAAAAAGAGCAGTTGGATGCTATGAGAATAATACAAATATAGTTTCTAAATTGGCTAAAATGAAAGAATAAATCCCAAAATCGAGAAGAAAAAACTAATGTACAGATCAAAACGAAATTAAAAATAAGGACGAATTTGCGAATACATCAAAATAAGGAGAGTAATATCGAAAACGGGAACTTAAAATATTTTAATTCAAGTTCTCTTTTTATTATGTATATAATAAAGTAGTCTTTTTTGTGGTTATAATAAAAGGTATAATCTTATGAGATTACGAAAAAAAGGTGAAAAGATAGAATGCAATGGGACGTAAATCAAAGAATTTATTCGTAAAAAGTAAATTAGATAATTGTAAATGTCAATTACACGTAGGAATAAACTTATCAATGCATATGTGGATTAAATTACTGAAAATGTTCGATATACTGAAATGGTGCTTTTGAAGCGACGAAAAAGTTTGAGAATTTTGTGCCGAATTTGGTAACAAGTTCAAAAACATTTAACTTTTTTACTCATTCTCAGGTTAATTCACTTTCATAATTTCATTCACCATAAATGTAGGTTCATAAGTCGAGAGATATGACATTCGAAAAGCCGCATACGGCATGTCACAAGCCGCGTGGGGAACATGGGCTCACGATATGACCACCACGTAGATTACTGAAAGGAATAGTGATAGATTAGTCTGATACGTGTTGGGCGTCAGGCGCGGCAAATGTTCAAAAATGCCTTTTTTATGAAAACTACAAAATGAGAATAGAATTCGTTGAAAGAAAATATTCTCAAAGATGTGATTACAAAAAGCCAAGAAAAATAATATAGATAAAAAGTTTTAACCCTTCCGCGTGGAGTCGAGACAGAAGGTGACCACTTTCTTTGGGAGGGTATTGAAAACCTTGAACCTGGAGGATGGGGTGAGGAGGGAAATCGGTCATGTTCGCGGAATGCCGCATGGAGACGTTCGAAATCTCCTCATGCCATCTATGTACGGCATTCAGATTTTTATTTGATTGCAGGAAGTCGTCTTGAGACGTCCTCAGCATTTTCCTTTCATTTGTGCTGTGCCGTCTATTTACGTAGTGCGCTCTTTCGGTTGTGTCTGTCACACATTTAGAAATTTTTTTCGGTTTACTATTTTCTTTCTTTTTTTTCACATACACATTATTAATACTATTATTATTATTATTATTATTATTATTATTATTATACTATTTTACTCTCTGGTTACTTCTAAAATATTTCATTTTATTTATGAGATAATTTTTATTATACCAATTAATACGTTTGGTCATCAGGAACAAAATCACAAATTATATAAAATGTTATATTTGGGAAGAATATATATTTGATCTTTTGTCAAAATGAAGATCAAAATGGAAATAATCACATTTGTTTTTGCTAATTAAAAGAAAGAATTCACGAGAATATTTAATTTTCTTAGTATAAGGATCCCTAACATATAGACGATTTTCTAAATTAAGAACATCGTATCTCATCTTGGGAGAGTATATTAATCATTTTCCAATCTAGAAGAAAGAATAAAATGATTAAATTGATCATTGAGTTCGCCTGAACTTTGTTAGATAAAAAATGTATATATGTAAATGCATTTAGACCGGCGAAATGATTGCACATGATTTCAGTATAGCGAAAGGGCTCGTTCCGGTTACTCCCTCCACACGGCCACTGAACCTCTTTTCCTCATCCTGCCGAAGGACGCACGCGGAGAAAAGCGAAAGGGAATGACGTCTCAGTACGGATTTGCGCTTACTGAAACAGAAACCAATGACGTCTCTAGACAGACTGCCGCCGATGGAAAGTAAAACGCAGGACGTCTAAAGACGGCATACCACGCGGAAGGGTTACACGATTACAAATTTTTGATCAAACTATCCATAAATAATTTGTTAAATATATGCACAATCAAGAGAAGAGTGAAGAAACCTGAACTTCGAATGACCCTCATGAGACAGGAAGTGACATACAACAAAAATACACCAACACTTGGAAGCGACTGATATTTAACTTGGTATTTGTGTGTATATGGCATAATAATCAAATAATGATGAATACAACGCCTTATAATTTATCATTCTTTAGGTCAGTACTGGTTTTACCACCATTTTCAGGTTTTGGGACAAATACTGTTGAGTGCGACACCCGAGCTTTGTTATACCTTCGAGGGATTTGTGAGACTCGGATGCGGTGGAGCATCAGAAACTGCAGACCGCGCTCCACCAAAATGTATCTTGGGTCTCCATCGCTCTGCTTTTCCTCATCATCGTTTTTCTTGTTAATATGTCGATAAAAGCGGCGAGAAAGAGAGTTGTATTTGCTTACGCTGCCTAAACGGTTAGAGATAGGTGACAACTATGAATGTCTTCAATATTATTTGCCTCAAAGAGATTTCCAAAAAGCCCACGACAGCATATGAATATCTACAAAAATTATCAATAAAAATACAAGTGTTCAAATACTTCAATTTAACAGAGTAATTTAAGATGAAAAAAAATAAATCATCATCAAATTAAATGGATTATTTGGTTCGTGGGTTTAATGAAGATGGAAAAGTCTGTAAATCGTAAAATTTCGACGAATAGTTTAGATTTTACAAAGATTTGTAAAATGAAATGCTGCAGTCGTGTGACGCCTCGGAAGCGAAAGTTCGAGACAATCGAGTTCTGAATTAAATTTGTATTATTATGAATTCGAAAAATTACGATGCTGTACATGATTTTAAAAAAACTGGAAGTAAAAGTATTTTGATTTTACAATATAGATAGATTTTATTTTTTAGTGGGTAAAAAAAGATTAAAGTAAGAAAAATCCCGAGAAACAGTAAGTTCATATTGCCTTTTTTCTCTTGACTTAATATAAGAACACTTGTGAATAGATGAAAGATGTAATGTTGTCTACTGGTGCAAATTTTATTTTGTGAAGGTAAAATAGTTTTCGCCAGCTTAGGTGGCATCGTCAAACTAACAGTGGCAAGGCTTCTTGCTATTGGCAGGTATCAAGGCTAACCTTGATACTTCGCATTGTGAGACTGATTTTGCCAGCTAAGCTGGCGAAAGTCCTTCTTCAAGAATAAAATTTGTACTAGCAGACAACACTACATCTTTCGTTTTTTCTTCTTCTTAGAATGAATACTACTGTCACCTCACTGAAAACACTCGGCTGAATTTACGATCACGCCAAATTTCGTGAACGTTGGTCCAATCCAGACGATAGATGACGATTCACAGATACGCGCACATTCACATTTAGAGTTATAGTAAGGACTAACGTTTAGAAATGAGTAAAAAACGCACTTTACCATCTCCAACAAAATCGTTTTTCATAAAAAGTAACATTCCATCATTCATGAAATCTAATTCTTCTTTATCGATTGTGAATTAGATAAATCCGTGCAGTTATGAATAATTAAGCCTCTGGCGATGACGATGCAGTTACCCAGACCCTGGAGAGAGTCAAGGTCCACACTGTCGAGAGTCTTTTTAGGCCTCCGGTACGGAGACACCAGAATGACTGGGCCCCTTGGAGTGCCAAATTCCAAGACCGTGTCTTCAAGAGAAGTAAGAGGAGGAGTTGGAAGACGAGTATGAGGAATAGTTTTGCGGATAGCGATGGCTGTACCGCCGTGGGGATTGAGATTTGGTATAGCGTAGGGCCTATCATCACGATAAATGTGATAGCCCGGAAGAGGAAATTTAAGTGAGGGAGTAAGACATGTCTCCTGAAGGAGAAGGACATGGATAGAGAAGTCAGAGAGAAATTGCCGGATTTCAGCGGTCTTTAAGATGGAGATGCCATGGCAGTTCCACGACGCAAAAGAGGTGATAGATTGGGAAGCCATTTAGAAAAGAGCAGAAAGAGCCTGTAAGGCAGTAAGTGCCTTGGGGAAAAACGGGCCAGGGGCGGATAGTATGGGAAGTACTTGTTTAACAGCGTCAAGAATAGCACGCAGATCAAATTTTTGCAGTACTGAGAACAGTTCAGATAGAGTCTGAACGTCCCCAGGGGTGATCCCTCCGAACAAGGAGGAAGCCGATGCAGTTGAAGACGTCTGAGGAGATGGAAGAAGAGGAGAGCCTTGGACAATGTCAGCGAAAGACACCGACATTGGCCTTGGAGAAGATGCTGTAGCGGGGCGTGCTGCGGCATTGACCCTACGTGTTGCCTGCGCCGACTCACGCTGTTCTCGAGCGCGAGCAAGCTGCTCCGCTCGGCTTTGCTTGAGTGCAAGAAAGGCCGGGCAGCCAGACCAAGAGGCGCAGTGGTCGCCTGCGCAGTTGTTGCACGTCAGCTTGGTTGGCCGAGGAGTGCAGTTTACCAAGGTATGGGGACCCGCACAGAGTGGGCATACCTCATCCCGCCCGCAATGGTTGCGTGTGTGGCCCCACGCCTGGCAACGGGAGCAATGGGCAATCCATTCGCGCCGGTGACACTCTTCCACCGAGACGCGAACATTGCCCAGATACCGGATATTGTTCTTAAATATCTGGACCGCTGCGTGTTCAATCTCCACCACGTAGAGACCGAGATGAACACGATCTTTTTGCCCCCCTATCTTCTTTTGAAGCTCAGTGAGGTGAAATACCTTCACCCCCTGGCTTTCAATGTCACCGCGAAGTGCCTCGAGGTCCTCATTTGGTTGAAGGCCTCGAATCACCAAGCGATGGCGCCTTTCCTCGGTGACCCGATGAAAGAAAAAGGACGTGTTGGGAAGAACCCCCAATTTGGCGACAACCGCTTGGTGGTCAGCATAGTCGGGTACGTGCACTATAAAGTGCTGTCGTGTGTTGCGACCCGTTAGTCTTGATTTTGAGACTGACTGCAGAACACGCAGCAGCTCCCGAGTGTCGACGACATTTTCAATATAGATATCGCCTCCTCTGCGACCATTTCCTGAAATGGCTTTGGAGGAGGACGGTGTCGTAGTGGTAGTTGTTGGAGAGGGCGAAGGATTGGGGAGGAGAGCAGCACTCCCTGCATTTCCTGGCATCCCTATTTTACTCCTAGCCTTAAATTTATCCGACGCGGTGATTGAGATGGAGTCTACTATAGTATTACCGTTCGCATCATTAAGTTCCCTAGCCGATAGTGGGGCCGTTATGTGCGAAAACCTATTGGTTAATGTCAGGAGCCTCTTTTCCTTCGACTGTTTTGGTCGAAATATCTTCTTGGCCGGAGTGTGTCCGTCCTCGCACTCCATTGTCGCATTATGATGCGGTCGGGAAGCTGTAACGACCCTGGTAACACATTTAATAAGTGTAGAGGAACCGGAATCACCGGACTTACCTGGAAGGTCCAGGAAGCCGGGTCTCGTCACCGGGTCTGCAGTGGTGGTATCTGATGCCCCAGTGGGAGGCAGCGCGGAGACGGGCAGCATTTTCGAAGAAGCAGCGGCGGCAGCAGCAGCCTCCATCAAGGACGAAGCCGGCAGTGATGCCATCCTGGAGGCGTGACGATGCTTCGTTCTCGTTCGTCGCGACGAGAAGAGCCACTTGTCGGCAACGGAGTCAGCGGGCGACACTAAATGTCCACACGACGATGTCGACGGAGTGGATGCTTCCTCCGGCCGGCCCCGGAGAAAGCCCTCAAGAATGCTGGGATCAATAATTTAAATTTAGAAAATAATAATAATAAAAAAATTTAAAGAAATTCGAATAAGAAATTTCGCACGGTAAGCTTAAAGCAATTACTTCATCATAAGATAAAGTAGTCCAGAAGAAAAGGAAGAAGAAAAACACGAAGGATGCAACCCGCACGACACGGGTTGCAGTGAAAAGTGCAACAACGCACAAGTCCTCTCCCGGAGGTTTAAACCGCGCGCCGCGGGACCACGTGGTCCGAGATAAAACAAATTTCAAAAGACCGAACGACACGGAATGGACAGAAAACGCGGGAAACGCGGAGCGCACCGGCACACGTCCGTCCACCACGACGGCCGAACTCGGAACTTGCTGCAAGGGTGCAGCGCAAGGTCTGTGCCAGTTAGGGGTTCCACTCCTACTGTATGTTCCCTCCCTTCTTTAATACACTAATGGGAAGGAAGTACGGCAAAAGTCTGACCTAGATAGTGTAAGTTAGAACTCCAAGTAGTTTGATGCGTTCCTCCTAGGTAGGCAGGACATCGATGTGGACTAGTTTCGATGTTTACTAGGTAGGAGGGTGGGAGGTTAAGTAGAAACACAGATAGGCAGGCATGTATCACTAAAAGTAGTGGTTCAATAATCTAAGTATATTAATCTAGAATCTGTGTTTTGGCGTATTTTTGTTTCCTATGACACTTCGTGGCTTTGAAGCAAAGGTAAAAATTGCAATAGAGATTTTATTTATGAAAATGGAGTTAAAAATGTTTTAGATCCGCTTCTATTCAACAATCAATTGCTTATAAACCGTTACGTTCTCTCTGTCCTTTTACATTCTTTGTGGAGTTTTGAAATCCGACTTGAAAGACCTGTGTTCCTTTTATGTTAATTGCTTTCGGTGCAATATTTCGAGTTTTCGAAAGTTTCAGCTAATGTTCCTTCACCTGCCGTTCAGCATTCGTTGTGGAGGCAGATGGGCCAAGTGACAACACGAAGACTCATTAGGGAAAATGCTTCTTTGCTCGACATCCTGAATTCAACATCTTTCCCATTTGCGCGACTTTTGATGTTTGTTGAAATCAAAAGCGACAGTTTCGTGTTTTCCTTAATCTCTTTGAATAGTTTGGTTACTTTTTCAAGATTAAAATTGTCTATATGTAACTGAATTTTATTCTTCAGAAGTCAAATTTGCATAAGTAATTGACAATGTCGAAACTGATTGAGCTAGTAGACGACATTAATACTTGAAACTTAAAACCGCGAGAAAAGTTTTGTAAACTCACAAAAACTCCGTTTACTTTTGTTTTTAAATTGTTTATCTGAGTCATCTTTATCAGAAAATGTTTTCAGAAGTTTATAATTATCTTCACTCAAACCCGTAGTATTATCACTTCCTAGTGAACTCCTCCTCCAAAAAGTAAAATTCCATGGTTACACCATTTAGAAGAACAACAAGTACCATACTTCACTACAACCTAAAATCTTACAGCTCATTTTCTTTTTTTTCTAAAGACACCACTGTTGCCAATCGTTTAAATATAGGTCAATACAAGTGAATATAGTGAACGCAAGTCGTTATGATCGTGATGTACGCATGCGCGACCTCGGAAGGATTTTTTGAAAGGAAATTGAAGCATTGAAACAGGGTTCTTTATCTTTTATGTAATAATGTTTTAAAAATCAAAGTGCTTCGTTAATTTATATGTTGATTTTCAAATAGGCAAGGAAACATACGTGAAAATCCAGATTTGAACTTTAAATTACTATAACTTTGATAGTTGTAACATTCCTAGCCAAAAAGAGGTGGAATTAGAGTTCATTAGTTCTTCTTGAAGCCACCAAAATTTCGTTAAATTCTGAAATTTGAGAGAATGATTTTAAAAAATTATTTTTTGGAGAAAAAATTTAATTTTGACGTTTTCCTTGAAATTAAAGACGTATATTGCCATTTTAAATGTCTGTAGGTTACTTTTTCTATAAAATAAAGTGTCTACTATTGGTATATTAAGTGAGTTTCAATTACCAAGCTGGTTTGTTCGAAATGTTTACGATTTTTTTACCTCGCGGCGCTGGTGCTCTGTGCGTTGAGGGAAAATCGACTTAACAGTAATTTAAACAAAAGCAGTTCAATAAAATCTCAATAAACATTTTTCCCTTTCTTAGCCCCCAGAATAATTATTAGAAAAATCTGAATTGGTCGGGCAAATTTTAGGTCGATAATGGCTGGAATTACCCATTTTTTAATTTTCAAGGATCTAAGGTTTTTATTAAATCTATAATTTTTACATCATTTAAAGCTTCCATACTCTTTTCATAGACATACCGAAGTATACATTTTCTCCATCCCATGTTCATTCTCAAGAAAGGGAATGAAATTACAAGTTTCAGTAGCCGACTCTTAACTGAGGCAGCGGTCAAGAAACCTCTGTCGACTACGAAACAAAGGCTGCTTACCAAGAAATAACACTATCAATGGGAAATTGTCAAATTAATATTGAAATTTTATAGACAGTAAATTGTGAGAGGGTGTTAACTACTAGAGCGCATTGAGATCATCAGATACACCACTAGTCGACAGTACAATTTGCTAAACAAATCACCAAACCCAAAAATCCAAAATGAAAAGTTCCACCCCACGCTAATTATTGTATTTTTATTGCATGTTTGGGTTTAACCTTAGTTGTACTATAGCACTCAGTACGTCCTTTGAATTCATGTGGAAGACTACCCACGAATAGTCGACACCTTCTCACGACTTCAACTCAGAAAAACAACAAAACAGCTGCAATGAATCCTAATTATTTAAATAAAATAATATCTTTGTTAATTGATTACACTATTTCGACGAAAAATGAAATTCAATATCACGTCTCTCAGCGGCAACACAAGCCGTCACTCAAAGGATTGACCTAACACGGTGTTTCAATGACCTCTCGAATTTACTTCATAAACTGCTTAGAAAGCTTTGATTCTGATTTAGAATATATTGAATACTGTGTCAAAATTAAATCCAGTGAGAAAACTTACTCTGAAGCCCTTTTTTTTTCGAAGTCCCGAAGTGTCGAGCATTGGTGCAAGGTCCAAACCAAATTTCATTGAATCAATCATATACATGAGTAGTAATACTTAACATCTTTGTGATTATAAAGTTTGATAGAGCTGACATCATTACTTTAAGAGTTATCAGCAGTTGCGTGCGTTCCTTCCTTGTGGTCTGCCATGGTTACAGATATCCATGGTATTACGTGAAGGTTGCGACGGGTTGTAGACTCCGTCGGCTGGCAGTGAGATGCGTTGACAAGTAGTGGCTGGAAGCTGCAGGTTGCCGAGGCTAGACTGGAACTTTAGAGATAAATGTGAGCCTTTGAAGATTTCAATATTTCGGCGTTGACTGGCGCCACACTGTCATTGCGTGGTTTCTTGAAAGTCGCCACGACGAAGTTGCTCGTTCATACTGAAGTTGTGTCACGTTGACACTGGTAGTTGCTGTTGCATGTATTCACACTGCTTCATAGCAGCGTGACCGCTCTCGGTGTAACTTGGCATGGGACACTACTCGAGTCGCTGTGCGCTACCCCTTATATGGGGTAAAGCACAGAACGTTTATAAAGGGTGCGTTCTGAAGTAGTTCCAGAAAACGCCTATAAGTTTCTAAGAATCTGCACAATGTTTATGGAACATGTACAACTTGGAATGAACTTACACAATGTTCTAAGAACTTGTATAGTTCACAACTTCTATAATATTCAAGGAATTTGTATAAGTTATAAGGAACTTACACGTACAAAGGTTAAATACGAAACTAACGTAATACATTATGCACTTGAAATTAATAAAAGAAGTTCTTATGAACGTTTGGTTCGTAACATATTTAATTGTATTTTCTTATATTCTGCCCCCGGATAACATCTGCCCATTTGCAGTTAAATATTATGGGAAAAAGAGCGAAAACATTCTCTCGTTCGATCCAGACTATTAATAATAATTTTTCAGCTATTTAAACAAAATTCTGAACGTATTCGTTTAATGACGAGTTGAACAATCAAGAGATGTCAATTCATGTGTATCATTGTGTGGACGGGAGACAATTGAATTGACATGTAGAAAATGTTGCCTTCCAGGTAGTTTAAGATACATTTTTCGATTAATTTTTCTATAATGTATTCTAACAGGGGTATACTCTATTAATTAAGCCTTATTTGAGCTTCCATTTTGAAACCTCGTACATGCGAAAAACTAGAAAGAGTGACTCTTTGTCCCACTCAACCTTACACATGTAGCTTTGTTTTCTTCCTAATCTTTGAGATTGTTCTCAAAGTGGCTATGATCAACACATGGGAGGGATAGGGGCCGATATCGTATTTCTATAACATTAATAGTTTATTGTTCTTCTGGCAAGTCATTACCACTTTAATTGTATGCCTGGTCACAGAGCAATAACTATCTTCATACACTCACTCTGCCACTAAAGTATGATACGTCATATTTTATATATGAATAATAAATTATGATGCATACTGTTTGTACTGTACTATTTTTTACATAGTTTTTTTAATGATTTTGGCCATTGAAGTTCTTGTAAAAATATTCTGGTAGGAATAGCAATCTTGTTTGAGAATTGAGTCACTCATAAACCTAGACGATTTATACATCAGTCCGTGGGAAAATGTTCGTGCTTCGCAAATCTTACTTTAATTTTTATTTAACGAGAACAGATTTGCTAAGATGTTTGTCAGATGATAAGAGCACATTCTTCTGAAACGCGTTTCACTAACATTAACTTCCAAACAGGTAAATAAATAAATAAATGACTTTATTAGTGGCGAGACTCTTCCGCCTAACCACTTTAAAAATATTTACAATATCATTACAAAATTATTTTGAATGTGAGGGTATTTACTATATCTACTTCTGGGAAAACAAGCTAAAGACCATCCCGTTATTGAATCTTAAGCGACTGAGGGAAACCCAGCGAAAACCTCAATCAGGATGGCGGCTTAAGACCGAACATAACAATTTATAAGATAAAATTNTCAATCAGGATGGCGGCTTAAGACCGAACATAACAATTTATAAGATAAAATTGATTTATAAACTAATGTAGTACCTGTCGTTAGAAAAGAATCTCGTTAGAAAGGAAAAAAGAGTTTTGCAGAAAAAAATAATATAACATTACTTAACGACTGTACCAAAATTAAGTAAAACATTACAGAAATACACAAAGATGGAAATGTAAATACAAAAATATAAATCAGTTAGGATATATTTCATTTTACACAGAATAAAGTAACTCGTAGAGATTACATTATACTATGGGTTACATCTTAAATTTCATAAAAATGAATTACAAATTACAGGACATTTTTTTTACAATATCTTATATTTGGGAAGTTACAACAACGTATAATGGGAGGGGTAGAAGTAGGAGGGGAGAGGGAGTAATATAAGAAACACGGGGAGAAGATACTTTTAAGAATAAAGATATAGAAGAAAGAGTAGTTGGAAATAGATGTGGCGTTTGCAAGGGAAGGAAAATACAGTAATTGAATAAATTACTAATAATAATAATAAGAAGAAGAAGTAAGGTATTAGGGAAAGTGCCTACTTATTTATTTCATACTATGGAGGAAGTTGGTGCAACCAAGAGGTTAATTTTCTTTTGAATATATGGACACCATTCGAATGCCTCATGTCAGGTGGTAGTTTATTCCATTCGCGGATTGTACTTATTGTAAATGACTTGTCGAACATGGCCGTTCTGTGTCGTGGTATACTCCCGGAAATATAAAAGGGATCACAAAAATATTCTAAGTCCCGCGCTCAAGAGGAACACTTTTCTTTGCCACAGAAATAGCTAACTGATCAGTGTTTGCGCCTTCTGTTTCCTCTAACCCCAAGAGAGTTCCTCCAACTGATCCGTTCGATCTCTCAACTCCTGTCTAAGGACGCGGACTTCTTTATGCTTCGCTTCCAACTCTGAAACAAGTTCATTATTGAAACTCACCGCTTCTTCCAGTTTTTTCCCTACGAGGATATTTGCCAGGGATTGGAGAAGGGCAGGAGAATGCAAGGCCTCCTCAACAGCCATCGCGACGTCAGAATGCACATCGGATGCATTGCTACAGTTTCACTCTTAGCATTTCGCTTATGACTCATCTTCAAGAAAAGGGAAAAAACTACAGGAGCTTAAAAAAATACGAAAATAGGAATTTCAAGGAGATGCAGATAAGAAAGTGGATAGCTGTAACACGTGCTACTATAAATTAAATAATTCAGAAGAAAAAATAAATATTTAAAAGTAAGAGTCACAAACCTCGTAGATGTATTCTAAGAAAATTCAACTGTATACTTATCTTTTGCAAATCGGCAGAATTTCCTCTTCGGAGCGAACAAACGGGGTGGTGACTTCCTGCTAATCGGCTACCTGCGAATGTCCGGAGCGCTCAAGGGACGTCTTTATAGAACGAGTGCCATGCAAAGACCGACAGGTACAGTACAAAAAAGCCGTCGAGAACAGCATCTTGCTATTCGGGAGAATACAGCCCGCACTTGTTCAGCTGATTGCCTTTTACGATAGACATCAAATTTAGCTTGGTAAATAAACAATCTGATAATGTACCTAAAAATATCCACTATAAAAGCAAAATGAGTTCATTTGTGCTCCATTTATACGTGAGCTCCAAAGTACGTTGATTTGTTGTGTTATTTCATCCGTTGACTTAAAAACATTGCAGTGCTAAGTTTTATATGATCTAAAACGTTCTACTGGTGAGAGAGGAAAGATCATTTTACTTTCAAATATCTTGAAGTTATTAGTATGAATATTTCTCGGAGGCATATCTAGAAGGTCAACGCCATTGCGAAAGGGGATTATGTTGGCCCTCGGTCCGTTCATCCGTCCCAGTCCTTCTCGGAGTTCTTAAACTCCACAGTTCCTGATAAAGTACCAGGGATTAAAAATTTTGGGTACCATCAAACTCGACAGATTCTACCTGCTCTAATGGCTTCCCGCCCGCCGCGCACCCTCCTGCCGACCCATCGACCTGCCGCCAATGGATTTCATGAGTCACTTACTGGAGAGTTATTTAATGTGCTATCAATGAAACACTTTTATGTTTATTCCCATTATCTTAAATTTTTTGAATTCTACACATAATTCCAATAAAAATGAACCCAAACACTACGGATTTTTTGACATTACTGGGTATTAAGCTTCTGTTAACATAATATATAAAAAGTATTGTAATCGTGAAAAATAAACGGTCGCGAAATTTTGACGAATATATCAGTTTTGGGAGCCTCTGATTCCGAGAACAATGTGCGTAGAATTCCAATTATAATTTTCTCGATGCTTTCATGAAACATATGATTGAAAGTGAAACAATTATTTTGTTTATCGTACTAGAACCAAACACTTAGGCTTTGGAGAACTTTTTGGCTCCGGTTTTATTTCTGACATAATATTTATTTCCCTCTAAATCATGAAATGTGTTTTTATGCAGTTTATTATACGAATGAAACAATAAGACAGATCTTTGTAACAGCAGGTTTGGTTATTCGTCTGAATTTCAAATATGAAAGGGGTAACCGCTAAGAAAGCTTAGATTTAACTTCGATTTTTCGTAAAAATATTTTTTTCAACCATGAAAGTTCTTCTTTTATCTTCATAATTAGGGAGTTTTCTCATGAATTGCTCATTTATTGTTGAATTTCTGTTGTTGGTAATGTATATGCGGGTGTTGACTACAAGAGAGCCAATGCTCACACGTTTTCGGACGTCGACACATAAAATTAAGAATAATATATAAAATCAAATTGTATAAAAAATTCTACACCACTGATGTTTGGAAACTTTGAATTCTAGAATTCTCGATCAGTTCTCTGAATAATAGATTTAAGTTTCCAAATCCAGTCACTGTATGTTTCTTAGATGTTATATACCCTAGTATGTTATATTTTATTGTTGTCAGCTATTTTGTATAAAATAAATGTGATGCTTCTCTAATATTATAAAGAATTCATTCATGTTCAAATAAAATTTATTATTTTTAGCAGCAACTCGATAATTTTTAATTTAAAAAATTGCCAGGAAAACAAGAAAGGAGGGGAAAGAACGAAGCTGCAGGATCAGATTTCAACAATAAACTCAAACAAAAATAAATTACTAAGATTTTCTAAAACGCTCTTCCTTCAGTTTTCCGCTTATAACTTGATAATACATTTTTAGAACGAAACACCACTGTACCTAAATAATGTAATATTAAATTTCCAACAGATTACGTTCTGTGTCATTTGTCTTCAGACGAACGGATAAGTCTTAAAAGCACGATTGTACAACGGATCAAAAAACTTATTATTCCCGTATTTTGTTTATAACTTGAAAACTACTTACTTTGAGAGAAAACGTCCTCACACGAAAATGAAATTTATTGAACGTCCAACAAAATGTGTTTTTCAGGGTATTTTTTCTCACAATCTGTGCGCGTTGAACTTAAGTACATGTAGTAGAGTCAACGTGTACTTTTTTCCTTGCACGGTGTCTGTGGTCCAAATACGGTTCGAACTCTGGTAAATTCACAGAATTGAAAAAAAATGACGTAGCATTTTATTTCTAAAACCCACTGCTTCAAAGTTAAAATCCTTGCAAACTGAGAATTGTTGAAATTTGTTTGTTTGTTTTTTGTATATTTCTGGTACTTCGGTTGATGTCGAAAATTTCGGTTCATCATCAGGATCATATACAACATATCAAAAAATCAGAACTACCCTATTTGATGCAATTAAATAATACGTATGGACTCTTCGACATATATGTGCACAAAAATTCCACGCACAGAAGAGGATAAACAGATTGTCAGAAAAAAATATCCAGGATAAAGCGTATTGTAGGACGTTTAATGTATTTCATTTTCGTATGAAGACATTTTCTCTACAAGTTTGTAGTTCTCAAGTTATAATTCAATTAGATCCATTGTAGAATTTTTATCAATTTAGCATTTTCCGTTCGTCTGGTGACAAAACGGTACAGAATGTAATTTGTTAGAAATTTAATGTACATTTTTTCTTTTCAAGAATATTTTGTTCTAAAAATTTGTTGTTTTAAAATTATAGGCGAAAAACTAAAATAATATTGAAAGGGAAAAACCTTTTTTTGACATGCTTCTTTTCGCCACCTAATTATTGGACTAATAGTCAAATGAGCATTTGATGCCACTAAGGTAGTGATTTGCATCATTTTTCATCATTTTTAGCGTAGATTTCAATTATTCTATAACAACATAACAATTTTTATGACAAAATTCTTTTTGAGGTAAAGCCAACTTGTTTACTGAAAGAGCTGCCCACCGGTCCCATTGTCTGGGGATTCGCGGGACGGGCACAGGTAGACCGGCGTAGACCTATTCCTTAAGGAAGTGTCGATTTTAATGAAGTAATCCTTCTACCTGGGGATCTGTCGAGTTTAAGTACGCGCCCGTTCTTCTGCCTGTGATTGCAAACACATAGAGAACTCAAGTGGATTGAGAGGCGAACAAAATGAATCAAGTGGCAAATCTTTTGTCACACAGGTCTTCTTTGAATTCAATAAAAATTAATCTTGGTAAGTAAAAAATGAAAAAAAACCAACTGAAAAGACAATGGGTTCTTTGTATCGATCAAGAATAATAATTAATGAAACATTATTATTATTATTATTATCAGAGTACAGAAAGATAAAACACGAGACATGTGTAAACAGTAAAAGGTATTACCATTAAACAATAACAGTTGAAAGAAATTTAATGAACAAATTTGATGGCATGCCTCCTTCCTAGTGCGGGTTTTTCTTTTGGTAGAGGTGGCTTCTATATACAGGTTCTACAGGCTCAGGAACAGAGGTTTTATTGCTACTATTGTAATATTTAGTCTCGAATTGAGAGTTATTTTAATAGTTAAGATTTATAAACAATTATTTTCAAATACTTTAAAGACTTTATAATAATAATATTAAGTATTAATTTTTGGTATTTTGTTGATATTATAACACGAGGCTAACTTTTCTCATTCTTATCTTGGGAGTGTGCTCATATGTTAAATCCGCCTCCGCCTTGTTAGAACTTTTCAAATCAATGAGTCAAATAGCTTCATTTCGTGATGTAATGTGTGAACGTTTTTTTCTCGGAAAGGGAAACATGAACACATCTTTTAATGGACGACACTTTGTGTGTGTCCGGTATCGCAGAAAAAGAAGTCGAATTTTCACTCGCTCCCTCCACCCGTCCCTCACTCGTTCGCGTACGAACGTTTACTTTTATTTGGCAAAAGACTATTTTCTTTACTTGGATAATATGGCAGATACTACTTTCCCCCATCTGTCAGCAAAGTTTCACTCGGTTTCACGCGCTTAACATTAAACAAATGTAAAAGGAATATCAGAACAGTTTTGATAAGTATACGAAAAGTAGCTGATTACTCGGAATTCTTTTTACTCGTTAGACCCGCAAATACACTCTCCGGAAGCCTCGCTGGTCTCATTTTTGCTTCCGATACAACTGCGGCAGCGCGGTTGCACCATTTCATTAAAACGCTTATAAAATCTAAACCATTTGTTCAAACTTTACGATTTAAAGATGCTTTTTATCTTTGTTAAATGCAAAAAATAAAAAACTCATTAAATTTGATGATGATTGATTTTTTTGCTTCTTAAATTCTTCACTTAAATTGAAGTATTTCAACACTTCTATTTTTCATAACATTTTATCGATAATTTAAATTAAGCTTCGTAGACAGACATATGCTGTCCCGAACTTTTTTGTAGAACTCTTCGAGGCGAACCATATTACCACTCATAGTTGTCATCTATCTCTAACTGTTTAGGCAGCGTAATATGGCCGATACCCCATCCCCCGATTTTATCGACTTTTATCTTCAACTTCATTTCTTATCTTTCTTTTCATACATTGAAAAATAAACGTTAGCCTATGTTCATCCTGGATATCTTAACTATCTCCTTGGTAAGTTTCATCACGATCGGTTCTGTGGTTTAGTCGTGATTAAGTAACAAACATGCTTTCGCGTTACGCATTTCTATATTAGATGCACAATGGGGTGAGACGTAACACAAGCCACATTTTCAGAGCTGCTCGAAGCTGATGAAGTCTAGTCAGACACTTCGCAGTATAATGTATAGCAAAACGGGGAATTTGACTTTTTTCATTCGGCTAATTAAACAACTAACGAAATGGTATATTTCTGGATGACTTAAATGTATACATCGCTCGTTCAAAAGATAATTTTTATAATTCCTGGAATTACTGACAAATTTCTAAAATAAAATAGTTATCTTCCGAAGCAAATTTATAATTGTTCTTTGTTCATTCTTTGCATGTGTTTTCATTAATATGGAGTATGTTCATTGTGGAAATAACATATCAATGACCTGTATAAAATAGTGAGTACCTCCTCAATAATTAAAGTGATAACATTTTAGAATAACACAATTTTATTTCCATTGTATGCATTTATTATAAATATATCATTCTTCAAATTCTCTTCAAGTAGTCAGTATGCTTAACACGTTTCTTGTAACATTTGCATCTGAGCTTAGGAATAAAATACATTCAGATTTTACCCACTTTAATGGCCAGAGAGAAAAAACACCACTTTTGAAATTTCTTTTCGTTAGGAATCAAATGTAATACATTGCTTTTTTGAGTTGTGTCTATTCTCTTCAAAAATTTGCTTATCGAAAGTATTTTTTGTTTGCCTAATTTCTTCTATTAGTCTGTTTTTATATTCAACCCTCATCACATTATTACCAGGATATTTCACATATCTCCTAAACTAGGAATTGTTGGGATTTATTAATTTCATTAAATGTTATTAATCCAGGGTTTTGGCTTCGTTTTTCGTTTCCAGCCGACATTTTTAGTCTTAGAGTCGAATTGAGAATGTTAAGAGACGTTTCAATAGCTACTGATACATTGGGAACATTATAAACTGTATTCCATTTAAGATCATTTATTATAATTAGTAATTTTATAAAATCAATTTTTCTACACTTTCTGTTTCAAGAAAATTATTTTCTTTAAGGTAATTTTTATACATACACTAATCATATGATCGTTAATACAGATATCCGGTACAAACCTTTCCATTTTCCTAATTTTGCACTACTTCTTGATACAAGCAAGATGTAGTGTCTAGTGTAACCGTAGTTGGAACATCAATGTTTGACTTTTGGCCGTAGCTTGCCATTATTATTCTACAACAACCGGAACAATTTGTATTCCGTAACAAATCTATGTTCATGTGTGTCCAGTTTTTAAATAAGTTTTTCATTCTTTGCAAAGATTTTTAAGGTATTTCAGTACAATTCACTGTTTGTGTGTTTAGAAACAGCAAAATAAAAATTGAAATTCTGAAGATGCCGTTAGCGCGAATGATAAAGCGTAAAAATATTTTTTACTGCTTTGTACTAAAAAAATATAATATCAAAAAACCCGAAACCACCGATATTTGAATCATAAAATGTAACAATGATATCTTAATTTGTGCGTGAAAGAAAGTAAAAACCGAGAAAATGCAAAAAATATCACATTTCACCCCACCTCAATCTGACGTTGTAAAATCGAAATTTCTAATAATCCTTCCTTTATGATCCTCTACAATACAATAGAAACATCCAGTTAAAATGTGAAGTTTTATCTGGATAGATTTTTCTATGCTATGACGAATGAGCCAATGAATCACTGGCAGCAACATCGTTGAAATACAGACGTAATTTATTGTATCTTCAGAACGTTATATGTTTAGAAAAATCATTCAAAGATAAAACAAACAATAACTAGTTTCGTTTAAAGAGACGAAATTGTTTGAATTTATAACGGAAGTGTTTCATCGGTTCGAATGACCTTGAAAAAGAGTTTCATTCGCAATCACTGAACCATCCTCACACGTTCAATATCCAGGGACGATGCCTCGATGCGGGTGGATTTTTGGTGCCTCCTTTACCTCGCACTTATTGTAAGAACCCTTCGTCACAGAAGGGATAGTAGACAGTGAACACAGTCCGTAGTTAAAAAGCATAGCCAAATACGAGTTTTTTTTACAACCTCCGATAAAAAGAGAAATTTACATACAATCAAGTTTTGTATTAAATTTGTATTATAATGAATTTGTAGATTTAGGATGCTGCACGTTTGTACAAAGAACAATATGTAAAAGTATTTTGATTTTACTTTATAGATTGATTTTATTTTTTCCCGACTAAAATGAAATTGGTCTAACAAGTAAGAAGAAACCCAGGTAACGCCGGATAATCAGTTAGTAGAAAATAAACCAGAATACTTCCAGACTTATTAAAACTTACATGCTAATTTGAAGGAGACGCATTTAGTGAAGTTTAAAGTGTTAATTTCACCCCGTTGCAGTTATTACATTTTGTTTTGATTTGTTTCCCATTTGAAGCGTTATTCAGACGAATTTAGAACTGGAATTTCTCCAAGATACTTTTATTTTCTTCTTTCTAGCTTCAGACTTTGAAACCAACCATCCCACATATTATTTATGTTTCTATGACAATAAGTGAATCGTGTTCTTTCGTTGTTATTTAAAGTGGATTTGAGAATTGAATACAGTTTGGTGATGTTATTTAACGCTTTTGAGGCATGAATTATCGAAGATAATTTACTTTTTATGTATAAAAGAACTTGATTCACTTATATGTTTAAAAAATGGAAACACATTCATTAATACTCTGAAGTTAAATTTAACTGCTAATAAATTAAAAATTTTAACTTCATAACGCTCCCATTTCAAATTTGTATTATGCTATCTCTAAACTCACAATCAGTAAATTGAATTAAATCCTTTAAAAATCTTCTTAACTAAGTCCTGTTATCCAAAAGGGAAACCATTTAAAAACACAAGAAACCGTAATGAACAAATCGCAAAATTGCTCGATGACTTTCTTGTTAATGAGAAAAATTTGTAGAAATAAGGATTCTAAAAGAGAAACTTTTATCTGAATATTTTGCCCATGAATTGGTTGTTATTAAGTAAAGATGGTTTTTTCAAGTTCGAAAGTGATTTTTAAAATTTAAAATTGATTCTGAGTATAAAAGTGGTTTTGCAGGGTTCAGTTAAACCTGTAAAATTATTTTTATTTTCACACTCGACGAGTTGGTGTAAAAACTATGACTAATTACTTATTCGTATTTATTGATTTTCGCTGAGGTACTTCGTGCTTTGTATCGCATGAAATTGATCATTATCGGCGAATTTACAGCTTCAGGTCGATTTTGTTATTTCCCATGGATGAAGTTGGATGGTCCGCCGTCAATGTCTTCGGTGTCTCTTCGTTGGATGAACGTTTTTGTTTCTCAGTTATTGCGACTGAATCACAATTATTTGTTCTCACAGTGCGAGAAAAATCATTGATATCTTAAACTGTAAGAACTTTTTCTTTACAATAGCTCCTGATTCACATTCAGCCCTATGCTTCTGAAGATTTGGCTCAATGGTAGATTCATATTTTCAGTTTGTTTAAACTTATTTTATTTGCCATTTTGGCTCTTCACACTATGAAGAATATACTGAGTGCAGATTGTATGAACTGTTGTGTGCATATTTGAGGTTGAAATAGCTGTATAGGTGTTGAGTAAGAGTGTGGGGAAATTATGATAGAGGCGGAAAAAAGGATAAGAAGATGCGAATGGTATGAAATTCGAATCATTTGTGAGTTTAGAAATGATTGTAATGATGACGCAAAATCTTATCCCCTCTGTGCGAATACAATTTTTGCTCATTCTGCCAACTGAAAGGAAATAGTCAGATACTGTAATCCGATCTATATCGCTATTCTTCCAAACTATTGTACCGGTGTTTTACTGTTGCACAGTGATACACAATCGTGAAGCAAGTGCGTGTGAAGATGACTCCTGAGGGGTGTAGTCAAGTACATTGCTGATTTGGAATGACAAGTGTCTACCTACGCCACGGAAGTTTCTCAATTCGTGTCTAGTGA
This sequence comes from Laupala kohalensis, assembly GCA_002313205.1. NCBI lineage: Eukaryota > Metazoa > Arthropoda > Insecta > Orthoptera > Trigonidiidae > Laupala > Laupala kohalensis. Next base: position 125,726 of record NNCF01127612.1, on the reverse strand, counting down.
TAGGAGACCTTATCCACCTTTACTCGTAGTTTCTCAACTGGAGTCTACCCCGATTTTTCAGTGGCGCAACTTGTGGGAGAGACCCGGTGGCTCAGGTGGTAGCGTTCTTGCTCCTCACCAAGTCATCGCGGGTTCAATTCCCGGTGGGGCCAGAAAAAATTGTAGCTTTTCACATGAATGTCCTAGTTCGCATAGCTATGACTACCTTCCTCCATCCACCTTACTCTATTACTGCCTACTTCTACTAACCTCTCCACATGGGTCAAGTTGTTGGTAAGCCCAGCTAACCGCCCCACCTACTAACAATAACCGATCATCCACCTCCTACCGCTCTGTAGATAAGCTTCAAAGGCACGCTACATTTCCCATTTACAAATACTACAATAAGAATAAGAAACTCGGAGTTAGCTGGAAACTTAATAGAAATATTCCTACATCAACATTGTCTAGGTCCCAGACCCACCCCAGAAAACACTACTAATGCTTACTGTGCTCGAAGTTACACAACACGATTTTTCTAATGGGAAATGATGTAAGAGTCGTGACGTCATTTCATTGCATGAAATTCGAATTACACTTTTTAAAGATTAGTGAATGAAGCCCGAGTTTCAATAATTTTCGTATTGACCGTCAATTTTCATCGATGAATTGATTGATTGATGGTAAGAGCATGGTAAAATGTTCAGACTGTCTTTTGACCCTCAAGTTGGCAAGATGCATTTCGTACCGACTCAGGCGAATGAAGGACCTCTCCCCTCCACTTCTTCTCTTAGGAAAGGGGGAAGTGGGGAAGGGATTGCCTTGCAGAGCACTGGGGTGCGCACTGGGCGCGCATTTTGTTTCGAGAAGGAAGTGTAACAGTGTCGTCAATGGCTCTGATTCAGTAGAGAATGACGGAAAGCAATTTGGTGCCTCGAACACTTCTCGTGGAAGACGAAATGATCTGAAGACAAATTAACTTCGCTATCATGAAACCAACCGGAGATACTGCGATACAGGTGAGACAGGAAGCTTTTTTATGTACAGTATTTGTTATGAGTCAGTTGTCTCCAATTATATGTTTAATAATGCATACCTGCTTCTGTACCTAACGTTATTTCCTTTTATTTTCATGTTGTAGTTATTGTCCATTGATTTTGGTTTCAAAACCCAGGACTGAGGTTTCTTCACCGCTTCTCGGCTTTCATCATCTCCATCGATCATCTCCATCGGTGGTTCGTACATATTCACTATTGCAGCATGCCACGCAAAACTATTCCAATGCCATAAAGCGTTTCCGAGTGTTTTGTCTGGGATGCTACCGATTTATATCCCCATTCCATGAACTTCTTTTTCTTGTCTGTGTTTCGTGCTATCAAGTAGATGAATCAGAGAAAATGTATTCGAAGAAAACCGTGTGTCTTTTCCATCGACACTATGTTAAGACTAAGTTCAGAATTACATTTTCGGATGCTCTAAGTATCCACCTCCTGAGAATGAACCCTCCTGATTTTTTTTAAAATATCAATGCAGTCAGTAGAAAAGTCATCATGTTTTCGAAAAACAGAATATTAGAATATTTTCAATTAGTTTTTATAACTATCTGGGAGTTCGAATAAAGTGGTATTCTAATTCTACATTAGTTGATACATTTATTTTCGTAACTTCAGTTGATAGAAGCAAGATACAAATGTGGCAACTAGGCAGTGTCTCTCTCCAACGATGTAGTCTAGTGAAGACTATCCATGTACCAAAATATATTTAGCCAATATTTTTTAAATCCAAAATTTACATAATTTTCCATAATTCCCGAAAACCTAAGTTTGCACATATGGCCCCTTCAGAAAACACAATCCAGAACAGCCCTTAGGTGGGATGTGAGATAGTTCCACAATAAAAATTTTGTTTCCAGCAATTCCATTATTTCTCTTTTAATTTGTTGAAAAATACATTCCACTTATATTTGTGAAATCAATATAAAATTGACAGAAAATGATGCATTTGATTACTCTCAGTAAATTTAAATATATTGCAAAGTACATTTAATATCAATGAACACTATAACAAAATTCAAGTAATATTTATTTAAATTTTTCATTTCTGAAACATATTGATAGTATTAAAAGTAACGGCCATTCTTTGCTTTTCCTGTCTCATAATTTACTGTTGGAAATTGTCGTAGATGTTTTACTGATGTAGTAAGAATCATTGGAAGGAAAAGCTGGAGAAACAATTTTTGTCATTTTGTCATGAAGTGAAACCAATAATGCCAAACACATTAAGTATTTTTTCAATTAATCAAATATCATTCAGGAGCTGTGGGAATCTAATCAATAATACAATCAGAGTACATTTTTCTAATATATCTTTTATGTCTCATTGCAATGAAATTCGATCATGCCACTTTGAAGTAGGGCATAATGATTTCTGTGAAAGTTCTATAAATCATTTAATTTAGTGAATGATATTATTACATTTGTAACAGTCACACTTAGTATTACTTAGTATTTAATTTTCTGTAATTAAATGAAAGGTAACATATTGACTAGAGATAAATATTCAAGGCCACTTTTATTAAACTTTTTGGACCTACTTTGTTTATTTGCTTATTAGTAATTTCTTCTTTACCATAATGAACACCTACAAAATACCTATATTAACTTAATTCATCCACATTTCAAAATTGTATTAATCAACATCATTTGAAAAGATTTAAGCAGTTTGAATATTTTTTCGTTATTAATTGTCTATCAGTATAGTTGCAATAATGGTTGCATGTCATCTTGATATCATGCATGAAAATTTTATTGTGATAAGGTCAAAGTGTAGAATAACAGAAAGTGTGACATGCAGATTGGTGTTACCTTCCCTGACATAATTATTTCTTTTATCTTCAGGCCACGAGACCTGCTCATCCACCAAACTATGACTCGTTTGAGGGAATTGGGAAGGAGAGAGGTGGGGTGGTGGGGAACTTCTTGTACCGAACCAACATTTGTCTCAAGGACGTGAGGGAAACCTCTACGGAAAACCTTACATAGTTTGACTGAACAGGATTTGAAGCCGTGCACTATAGATAAGTGACAAAGTGGAAACAGCAATGCTACCACTAGGTCACCACTGTCAGACACCATTGCCATAATATTTCTTTTTACTGAACTGTGTTTCTGTCGATGGTAGCTGCACTAATGATAATGCATCTATTTAATATGATGTATAGGAATTATTCATCACAAAATATTTTTGATTTTTTTTTTCATTCTCAAAATGTATTTAAAGAATTGGCAACATTGAAATTCTAGAAAAAACATTTTCTGTGAAGAAATTTCAATGAATCCAGGAACCATTTATAAGGGAGACGTAGTTTGCTTGTTTGACAGTTTGTGATTCTGTATTTTTACAATCTGTATTAAACATTTCCCTTGTACTAAATATCTCCAGTTAACATCAGATTTTCTTTGTAAAAGTAGTTATTGGAATTACACCATCTTTTAATAGTTTTGTCCACTTTAGTGCTGTATTTTGGTTGTAGCACAAGTTGAAATTATTGGATTTTTTTGTATATTTATATATTTTATCAATATAAATTTTTCTCTGTAATGTTATATATAGTATAGTTCCAGATAATAGCGTACTTTACCTTATCATAGCATTACTTAATAACTTTTGCGAAGTCTACATTTTTTATGTATATTATGGAATCATCTGAATTCTTCTAAATTTCTCGTAATAATTCCAGAAGATACTGAAAGTAAGAATTTTTTTAACTTGGCACACCTGAAAAAAATGTACTGGTTATTTTGTTTTCAGAACCTTTTCTGAATATTTAAATATTTTTCACTTGTCAAAACGTTTATTCATTTGAAGTATTTGTTACTTGCTGTGAAGAATATTTCTTGTATCTGTTTACATTATTTACCATCTCACTTTAATCTAGGTTTCTGTAGAATTACCACAATTTATTACCCTTTAATAATGAAATCTCAATTTACAGATCTCAAAATTGGAAGTTAGTATTCAGGAAATATTTTTATGGGCTGATATTGAATTTTGAGGAATTTCAGTTTTTTTCACTGACATTATAGGAACTGTTATTTTAAGTTCATAATTTTTATTCAATGCATTTCTTATATAGTCCATTAAAAATGTATAAATGACTCTAAGGCCGTCTTCTGAAGTTTTTAATTTTTGCTCTGATAAATTATTTATTAAAAAAATAATGTTTTACGTTATGTGTGAAGTTCTAAATATTACCAGCTCATTAATGAACAATTTTTCAGAAGGAATACATGAAGTAACTGAATTTATATTTCTATCATGCTCTCGTGATATATTAAATCCAGTCGCTTTGTTTACTGTATTTGGAGCTGTGTCCCTGTCAAACTCGTAAGTTGGGAAAATATTTGATTTCAATAAGGAAGAGTTCTTTAGATGATAACATGCAGTCCATAAAGTATGTTTTCCCCTTTGCGAACTCAAATGAGGGAGTGCACATACCTCTTGACTATGGGGAAAAGAAATCTTCATACAATTGTGAGAAACTGTGTATTCATATTTTTAACTGACAACTTCCGAGTACCTATTCGGGGAGGGAACTTGCACCTACCACTGCACCAATTTTAGTCATTTATTGAACAACGGTCATAAAACAAATGAATTTATAATTTGAGTGAATCTTTACTTAGTTTCCCGTATTTTTAACAGAGTTTTTATCGTCTTCGGCCAAGTGAAAATTGTGACGGACTGGAACTCGAACCCGGGACTTACCGCTGTGGCTGCTGGTGTACTGTCCACTGCACCACCTGCCTCGACTCAAGTGGATGTGGGATGTTGTGTACGGGCTTTGGGAGTCGAGGCGGGTGGTGCAGTGAACAGCACACCTGCGGCCTCAATAGGTGGTCCCGGGTTCCAGTTCCAGTCCGTCACAATTTTCACTACGAAAACTTCCCTCCTCGGAAGTTGTGAGTTAAAATTCGTATCTTACACGTAGGTATATGGACATGGAAACCGGGTACAATTGCTCCCAGCATAGGAAAACCTGGTTAGACCGACTGGGCGATTTTTTGCGCTTATTGTGAACTGATCTTCTGCAAGTCATCAACAAAATGTTTCACGTTTCAAGATAAATAGGAATTATTTATTAATTTGTAAAATTGTACATATAAAACGAAAGTATACGTGTCGCTTGAAGGCACTTATAAAACGAAAGTCTTCGTGATTATTTATTTACCTAAGAGAATTATCTGAGACTGATTGTTAAAGAAATTCTGTTTTTTTTACATTTCATACATCCCTTTCCGGTTTTGAAATCATCGAATAAATCTGGGATGGACTAACTATGTTAATAAATTCATCTATTTCTTACATGTACCAACACACGGAGAAGATACGTGATATCGGGCATCGAACCCAGGACTTCTCCCGTGATCGCAGGGGAGTTAACCACTACACCACCACAACTGTGCACCATTTCCACCTCGTCCTGATCACGCATGACCCGAGACCCGTGAATCCAGGCATTCGCTTATCTCCTGTAATAGTTTAGCTATCACAAATTTTGTTGCGAGGATTCGGAGAAGAGCTAAGTCCTCTCGAAGGAGTGCTGAGGTAGCGTGGTGTTGCTTTGCCGCCAAATGACAGAAACAAGTCTTGAAGAGTAAATATGTTTATTAAAATAAACAAAGTTGTCCTGACGGACAGAGTGACATCCTCTACAGAGATGCAGAGGGAAGTGCTCCGCAATTACATGAGCGGCTGCGTATGTAGAAACGGACTAAGGAAGTCTTCACCTCTAAGGTCAGCCAGCTGCAGCTGCGCCTTTGAAAGCAAAATTCTAACTTAGTAATCAATAATAACATTCGGTTATTAATTGATACATGTAGTTTATAAGACAGGTCGTTAGAGAGCAGATCGTCGACAGCTGCTCCTCTTGTCTTAACCTTTTGACCCTGTATTTTAGGAAACGTCACTCTGTATTTTATTACACGGATGTGGAAGTCTAAACAGTGGCATGAATATCTCCTTCGATACACAGAACTTACATCATCGTTAAATAAGAAATTTCTCACAATTGAACATATAATATAACTTAAATCTAACAATTACACAAATCCTTATTACACCGGTCTTCCGGAGCGATGTCTCGGTGGAAATGGTGTACACTTCGTCAATCGACCAACCTGTCACTCACTCACGTGTTGGAGAGTTCTTTCAAGAGCTAATTGAGCAGTTTTATTATTTTGTTTATTATCTTATAATTTTTTATTTCCACACATAATTCCATCAAAAGTTATCCCAAATAAGTATATATGACATTCCTGAGTTTTAAGCTTTCGTTTTTACTTACGTACATTATATATCGAATATGCTGTCATCGTGAAAAACATCGGTCGCAAAATTTAGACAGAAATATCCGATTTAGGAGTCGACTCATTCCTCAAAAGCAAAGTCTGGAATTCCACTTGTAATTTCCTTGACGCTTTCATAAAAAAAATTTGGTTGAAAGGAAAATACGATTTTTGTTTATCGTACTTCTCCAGTGCTCGGCTCTTCGCTTTCTACAACCAAATAATTAGGTTTTGCAGTACTCTTTGGTTCCGGTTTGATTTTTGACGCAAAACTTTTTCCCTTCACCAAAAGTGTTTTTGTGTAGTTAATGACAGAAATGAAGGAATGAGACAGATCTTTGAAACAGCAGATTTGGAAATTGTCTGAATGTCAGAAATGAAACGGTAGCCTTGCATAGTATCTGTGGTTCTAATACGGTTCGAGATTCTGGTCTGTAACAATTACCGTATTTTACGGACTATAAGACGCACTTCTTTCTTCAAAAAATTGCCTCCAAAATTCAGGTGCGTCTTATACTCGAAATTAATATAAAAATGTCCAGTGTTTGATTTAAAATTCTTAAAAATGGCCCAATATTCGAAGCCGCGGGAAACCTATCTCTATCTGGCAACATTGGATTCAACTGGCAGCAGCAGTGCACCGATGCGAGTTGCGGGGATTCACAAGCTTCGCTAACACTGTGACCCTCCCGCCCCGACGTCCCACGCCCAGGACATTGTCAAGCCTATGATGCGTCATTGCAGTCTACGGCGCCAGTGAACTTGAATTGAAATGATTTGTGTTATCGGTCAGTTCGGTTTCATAAACTAAGAATTTTCTTTAGTCTGGCTTTGGAATCTAATAATAAAAATGGTAAAAATGTTATTTTGTTAAAAAATTGCTTAAAAATTAAGGTGCGTCTTATAGTCCGTAAAATACGGTACAAATTCACAGATTCTTAAAAACTATCGTAGCACATTATTTCAAAAACCCAAGAACCGGTTAAAATCCACGAAAATCAAAAAATGTTGAAATTGTACAGTTTTTTGTTTATTTTTGGTACTTCCAGAGGTCGGAAATTTGGTTCACCATTAGAACTTGACCATGTACAACATATCAAAGAGTCACAGCTACCCTATTCGATGGAAGGAAAAATGTACATATTCACTCAACTACATAGACTAAACTTCCACGCGCAGAAGGGGACAAACAGATCGACAGACAAAAATATCCTGAAAACACATTTTATGTAACTCATTTTCGCATCACGATATTTTTCTCTAAAAGTTTGTAGCTCTCAAGTTATAAGAAAATAAGAGAAAAAAAAGTTTTTTCATCATTGAAGAATTTTTGTCAACTTCATCGCGCTCTTGAATTTTTGTCAACTTCATCCGTTCGTCTGGCGACAAAACAATACAGAACATAATTTGTTGGAAATTTAATGTTTATTATTTCGGTACACGAAAGGTTTGTTCTGAAAATGCTTTGTTTTCCAGTTATAGGCGAAACACTGAAAAAAATGTTATTAGAGAAAAAACTTATAGTTTCCTGGATTTGCTTCTTTGCAGCCTAAAGCTTCTGAGACTAAAAAATATCACGAATATATTAGGGTTAAACAACAAACATTGCAAACATGAATACTACTAGAGTTTTCTGCTTTTTACCTAACGAAGAGGCAAAGAAAACGTAACTGCCAAACATCTACTTCACAGATTGCACAGATGAGCAACTGGTGTCCAAGCATTTGTCGTAATATTATTATTTGTTATTAATATTTTAGTGATGCACAAGTATATATGTCTTATACAGAAATCCCTTTAATTGCGATTAATCACACCGTAATCAAAGCGCTAGCTGAAGGTGCCGAGTTCGAATCTCTGCCCCGTCTTCCATTTTGATTCAACATATCGTAATAAATATTTAACTTTTAGTATTGTTTAATGAAGAATGTTAAATTCACAATGTTATGACAAATGAAATGTATTTTGGGAGGAATTCGTGTTTCCTAAACTTTCATTGGCTTGCTTCATGTCTGTTTCGCGATTGAAAATTTTCACGATGTCAGAAATTCTCACGAGTTTCTGCAATAGTTGGAGCTGAAGGCGCCTCTCTTGCTAGTTTTGCTCCGATGACCTTCTACAAAACGCTGCCGTCAGCGAGTGATAGGGAGGGAGCACCAAAGACCCTTTGTGGCTACGCTCGCATTGCGGGAATTACTTCGACAGAGGTCTTCTCTTCGGAGAAGTATATTGTCCTTGTATCGTGATATTGTTTAAGAGAGTTTTTGTTGTTGTTGGGTTTTAGGGCTCGTCAACGTTTAAGGGAGTAGGAAAGTGATTAACTTTGTAGAGAGAATTATATTCAACCATTATGTTTTCATACAAATTGATTGTTTTAACCATTTGGACTAATTTTGAATATGATAACCATCCATTATTGACTAAGTAAAATTTCGATACATCCGTAATAACTGATTTATAAATGAATTAATTCTTTTTTTCAGGCTGCGAATAATTAATCCCCATTCTCGACGTATCGTAAAACTTTCGTAAAGAGAATATCGCAGTGAGCCGTTCTCACGCCCCGAGGCCGAATGCAAGCAGNGGTGGGAGGTGCTGGAAACCGCTGACAAGGGACCTTTGTGGAGAGAGTGCGTCTTATTGCATCAAAGGTCACCCTTCCAGGTTTGGTCATTGCGGAGAATACATTGAAGTAATTCACGTGACGCGTAAAGCAAACACATCTTCACGTAAATAATTCGGAAACGCACCACTTCGTCCTTTTCATTTCGAAATCGTTCGGGAATTACATTTTGTATTCATTAATAGTAGGAATTACACGTACCCACATCCTGCGATACAGTAATCAGTTGTAACTAATATCATTGCTTCATAATTTTAGTTATTAAGAGTAAATCAGTAATAATACACGCGTTAGGACGTGAAAAACTTTCGGCCGAAGTTCAAGTAGGAATTGTGACGTTTGTGCTTCTGTCCCCCCCACCCCACCCCTCTTCATCCCTTGGGGCCTCGTCATGTCCTGGTTTGCTCGCCTCACCCCATTGTCTGCTGCTGGCGAAAAATACTTCATGACACGTCCTGTCTCTGGCCTTTGCTGTTTCTCTTGTGATGAGAGGGATTCGCTTTGAGAAGATCCGATGCCGCTTCTCGAGACGCGTTCGCGAAGTTGCGACGTGGGAATTCGCATTGTGTGTACAATATTCTGTTTGGTACTCTTAATAGAGTTGATCACAATACTATGAGAGACACCTGCTTTCATCTTCTCTTTCATCCCTCCTCCGTTTCCTCCTTTTTCGTGTGCTCTCTTGTCTCTTGCATTCGTCTCGTGGAGAAGGGAACCTATGCAAAAATGAACTCACCCACAAATCGAACACTTGAAAATTTAAGCATAAGAAGCAACGCCAAGGAGTAGTTCTAAAGCTACTCGTCTGGCAGCGATAAAATTCTTACTAACCATTTAAAAACCACCCCTAAGCTGCCGTTCATCGTTATTGGGTATTTGAGAGAAATATCTATATCAAGAAACTAATCCTCAATTAATTTCCTACAAAAAGAGATTCTAACCATTTTTGAGAAAAGGTGCTGTCGTTATCGTGCTGTAGGCTCTCCAATCAGGGGGTAGCTTTTAAAATCACAATTTTTCCATAATGAAATAATGCTTTTGGAGTATTACGAACTCACTATGTATCCGATTATAGTGATAAACAACAAAATTGCAGCATCAACAAGTACTTTTCTCCTCTCGTTATTAGTGCGTAATGGGTGTCCCATACATTTTTCAACTCGTTCCCTGCGCGCGTTACAACGTTTCAAAAGCGGTCGGAAAAGACGAGAGGAGTTGAGTGATGATTCATTGATAAAACTGTACTAGTGAGGATTCGATCTCAAGGATTCATAATGTATTCCAAGAGTACAGGTAGTTGGGAACCAGTTCACTGTCATTTGAGATTCCTATGAAGCTAAATTCTACGATTTTTCTAACGAAGTGTGAATTTGTGAGGAGCAGAAAGCAACTGAAAAATTATAAATTGACAAACATTGTGCGCTTTGTGAAAAGGTTTGCTACTGAATACGTTTCGTACGTCGACCAGTCGCCAACCGAGTGCAGCAGCAGAAGTGGAAAGAGACGTACAAGGAAGGTTCTCTCTGTGCTTCGGGAATTCCCAAAGGGACAGATGCCGAATCCCTTTTGGAGCGATAAAGGGAGGTCATAAACGCCTCTGGTTTCCACCACAAGTGAGGAAAATGTTCCGTCACATCTGCTTCATGCGAAAATGACGTACTCTGGACTTACAACATAAAATCACGTGTCGTCCAGGCGTTGATTTGCGAAATCTACAACCGCGCTTNGGGCTAGTGATTTGGAAAATGCATATTGTCTTCTGGAAAAGCGTAGTAGAAGAGGGTGGAGTGCGATGCTCTATGAACTGTTAAGATAGAAGAGCGGTCTCTAGGATTTACTTTGAACAATTAATGGATTCTCTCGGAAATGTGTTTGAACACAAACAGAAGTTAAATATCGGTGCCGATGCAACGTTTTATCGTGTTTTGGTTATCGAAATATCAGCGAACATTTTCCGTCCTCGCCATTTCCAACCCATTCACCTTCTCATCCACAGTGATACATTTCCCGGCGGAAAGATGCATTTTCCATCCCACAAACCAGCTCTTTGCTCAGTTTACAGACTCCGAGTGCAGTCGCTGGATGTATTTAAGGAGGGAGAATTCTGTGAGGACGGAGTTCCTCGTTAACGCTAGGATCATTGTTCCGCCCCTGCGAGACCGACCCACATGCTACCTCCCTATCTGCTCAACAAATCTCTATCGATAATTGAGAGAAAAAAATAATTTCGTCATCGGAAGCGCATATATTCCGGCATTTTTTAAATCTACCTTGAAACTACCATAAAATGTTACCAAACACGGCATACATTAAGAAGTGAAGCGTAAAACCAGCCTTAACATTGAAAGTGATTTATAAATTATTCTAAATTTAATTGAATTGTTTTATTTTGTGATAATAATGTGACAGAGTAAACACTTTTTTATGTTTAGTGAGCAAGTATTTTTATCCGCTAACTTCAATATATTTGCACAAAATATATTCTCACGCTTGACAAAATTTCGTTTTATTGTATTTGATAACCATGTATCTCATTTTAATGAAGACGTATAATAAATTTGTTAAATGTGAAACTTTCGAAATCTTATTCTTTATTTGAGTCCAATTTAAATTTATCTTGAGCGTGGTCATGACGGAATGTCAAGTTATTCAGCGGAGAGAGAAAATATTGAAAATAGAAATTTCGGCACGCTGTTAGAATGGTATTTTAGACACTCGCGGAATATGTTTCGAAATTACACTTTTAAAGGGCCGATTTATGATGAAATGAGTTTTCTAGATTTTTCGCTCTTTTAACTGTATTTTGCAACCTAATCCAGAAATCAACTTTGTTTCTATATGTGATCGTTTCTGACTTGGGATAAAATCTCTCGGATATAAGAAAAGAAATCAGTGCCAAAAAATTTGGTTTCAGCTTAGGAATGTTTTCTGTAATGTTTGATAGACACATCGTCACCCTAATTTTATTATTTCATTCATTTTCACATCTAGTTGAAAGAACATGTGGTATAAGCAAGTAAAGAAAAATATTTTTTTCTTGTTCCCTATTATTTTACAGAGATTGAATGAACAACAAAGAGTGTCAATTTTTCCTCCCATTGAAATTCCCCTAGTCAAAAGAGGCATCATATCATCCTCCATGTCTGACTTCTTCAACACAATTCAAAACAATTGAAAATATAAGAATCTTAATTTCTTATATTTTTAGTTCGTTGTTCCGAACAACAGACTCCTTCACCAAAGCAGAATTAAAAATACTGAAGTTGAGAATTTGATGACGGTGTGTTGCTCAAAGATGTTCACGAAAGAAGGGTTTCTCGTAATTCCGGTTTAAGGTGAAATATTTTAATTCGTCAAAGATTGGTTTTCATTCCTATATCACTCGGTTTATGAATGTAAAGACTGTTTAATAAACTATTAAAAATTAGGAATCTGTAAACTCCTGTATTAACATGGAAATGAAAATATTCGTTGTGTTAATGACATCTATCCAAGCAGAGAGATATAACGTGTTTTTCGAATGTTAGCGAAAAATAACGAAACAATGAAGGTATCAAGATGATTTTCTTGTGTAAACATGCAGTTTGTCAACAATAATTTAAAACGAAGAGTAAATTGGACAACAACACAAACAAAATGATCCTGCGCAGATGGAAAGAGTCAGCAAGTTTCACACATTAATTTCCTACACTTTTCGCGATGCAAGTATTTTTAAAATTTATTTTAAAATAACTTAATGGTATGAAATCATACACGAGAAAAGCATACCTATAACAAAAAGATTGAGAAATCTACAAAATAACAGTTGC